>JAEBDU010006930.1:0-56278 GCA_016802625.1 Heliconius numata | reverse complement strand
TTGGTACCGGACTGGATCCTGGCTGTCATACAAATGAAAGTTAAGCTTTTCCAGAGGGTTGAGGAACTTGTGTTATTCTAATAGACGAATAATTATTTTAAAAAATAAATAAATTATTGTTTTGATTGTAGTAGGAGTGTTATTGTTTTTTTTTTCATTTTTAAATAAAAATATCTATAATATTTTTAAATTTATATATTTTTTTATTAAGACTTTTATTATTGTGATATCAGCCAAGCGATATCATTGTCATTGAGTGTTATTATTTTTAGTATTTTTAAATAAAAATATAAATTATATTTTTAAATGTAAAATATGATAATTTTTAATTGTTATATTATCCAAGTGACGTCATAGTCCGACACCTGTATAAACAAAGTAAATATTATATTCGCCGATATGTAACTTTTAAAATAATATGTTAAAAATAAACAAGTAGCGACTATATATGCGGATTACCTGTATAAAAAGAGAGAGAGAGAGAGATACATTTCTCCATTCACTGTTAAGAAAGACCAGACAAAACCTAGTGTTAAACCACTCCGTGTCTTATCTTTCGGATGTCTAGGATATTACGTGTTGACCAGCACAATTCAACTTCGCGCTTTGTCTTTTATTTTAATTAATTTATTCAGAGATAAAATGGGGATCGAACCAGCAACCATTGCGCTTACATTCAAAGGCTATCCCATTCCGCCATGATAACTGCAACTTCTCATATTATTTATGTTAATAATATTCTATTGCTTCAGACTTTCTGCATATATCACGGTAGGCATCGACATCTTAATATTAAGACACTCCGACCCCCAATTTCCGCCGAATTTTCGAGACATTGCATATTGAGTGACGGAACTCGACGTCGCACTTTTTCTTGTACCAGAACGAGGAAATGGAAAAAATATATGATACATTCTTCCGAATGAGAATCGAACCCACAACTGTCGCGTTTAGTCATAACTGCGCCACTACGACCCCAATGGCGTTTAACAGCGGCACATTATATAATAAAATATAAATTAGATTTTAAAAATAAATAACTCTACAATAAGTTATATGAAAATTAATCTTTTGTTATTTGCGTTCTCAGAAGCAACACGGATGCCAATTATTTATTTAAATCAACCGAATATCCTTGAATATGATTATACGAACAGTTTAAATATCTAGAAAATGTATAATTTATAGCTTAGTATTGTTTTTTTTTATAATAACTTCTTAAATCGTAAATAGTATTCGTTTTAAGAAAATAAAGTATTTAGACATTTTCAAAAATATTTTTTTCTAGCTTCACGTTTTATTACAAGTGGTTAATTAAAAAAAAACAATAAATATAAACACTGGAAAATAGGGAACGGTGTGTCTAAACTCTTTGTTTCCTCTGCATATCTATATATATAAAAGGACTTGTCCTCACTGACTGAGGTAAGACGCACGCACAGCCGTAACCGCTGATAGTAGAAACGTGAAATTTGGACAAAAGTTTACTTTCGTAATCTGGACATCCACTAAGAAGGGATTTTGAAAAATTTTAACCCTAAAGGGGTGAGATAGGGGTTGAAAGTTTGTATGGAAAAAAAATTAAATCGGTACCGATTTTTATAAAATTTGAAATTTAGATTTTTAAAAGTATTTAATTGAATACGTGTTTCGTCGTTTTCTAGAATTCTCCCCCTAAGGGTGCAAATAAGGGGTTGAAAGTTTGTATAGATTTTTTTTTAAATCGGCACCAATTTTTATAACAATTGAAATTCAGACTTTTAAAAGTATTTAATTTAACACATGTTTCATGGTTTTCTAGAATTCTTACCCTAAGGGTGCAAATAAGGGGTTGAAAGTTTGTATGGAAAAATCTTTAAAACGCCACCGATTATTATAAAATTTTAAATTTAGACTCCTAAAAATATTTAATTGAACATGTGTTTCATGATTTTCTAGAATTCACCCCCTAAGGGTGCAAATAAGGGGTTGAAAGTTTGTATGGAAACATCTTTAAATCGCCACCGATTTTTATAAAATTTGAAATTTAGACTCTTAAAAATATTTCATTGAACACATATTTCGTGGTTTATTAGAATTCACCCCTAATTACGCAAGCGAAGCTGCGCGCGTCCGCTAGTCTTGTTATATACGGAATACAACGTGAAATTATAAAAATAAACAAAATTAAAAAACGTTATCGAGATATTTAATAAAAAGTTTTATGAAAATTGATCCCACTACCTAATCAATACCTGATTTTTATCGTTATTTAAAACTACCACAATGCCAAAAGGATCTATAAATTAGGAATGTTCACTGGAAATATTTGAAGTGATCCTAATAAATTATTGTAAGACACGGTTTTTAATTAAAATTTTGATCTTATATTTATATTTTAATGAGTAAGCGGAATGGAAGTAATAATTTTTAAATTCCAAGCATACTTAAGTCTAATTTAGAGTCGTTTTCTAATCAATCTATACAAATTTTATAAAAAGAATAGTTTGTTAGGTTGAAATCCCACATAAAGCATTGTAGACAGGAGGAACCTGGAAATCTAATGTTAAGACATTTGACAGTTCCCATACGGCTATTTCCGTTCCCCACTTTCCACAGAATTCTGAAGGCATTGCGTGTTGAGTGGCGGAATTCAACGCCGCGCTTTCCCTCGACGCGACGCCAGAAGAAAAAATGAAATTGGCGGAAAGAGGAGAACGGAAGTTGATTAATAAAAACGAAGTGTCCGAACAGTGGGTCCCCAACATTTCTCTGCCTATCCTGCTACGTGCGGGATACAGCGTGAAACTGTAAATAAAATAAAATAAAATAGTAAATCGTTGTTATCTATATGTAAACATTAAACGCCACATGTACATAGAAAGTTTCTCATACAAACTATTCTCATACAAAAAGCTATTATAGCTAAAGCTATTAGTAGAAAGCTATTATTAAAAAGCTATGCTATTGTCATCTTTTCACTTGTACGACAATCGTCTCACCATACACATTGTTGTCCAACAGTCGAGATCGAAGATGTGGATGGTGGAACTGAGGATCTGGATACGAATGCGAATATGATAAAAAATATTGGTATCGCTTTAGGATATAAATTATTGCGGATTATCCCTTAGTTGTGAATACGGATGTTAAATTTTTGAGATTTTTTTTTTATTTTTGTTGTATACCTATATAAAAGAAAATATCATATTTCAGGAATATCAGGAATATATCATAAACTTTTATAATATAGCTTCACGCTGCATCCCGCACATGGCAGGGTAAGCCTAGGATGCCAGTATTACGACACTCCGTTCCCATTAAAACACTTTCATTCCCTACTTTCCGCTATATTTGGAAGCCTTTTTCTTTTGAGTGGCGGAAATCGCTACCACTACCCCAATTGGGAATAGAAGCCACAGTCTCTCGCGTTTACATTCACACACTTGTGTTCCTGCATTACGACTGGCCTCAAATAAAAATATCAATTTTTAATAATAAATATAAATTATTAATAATAAATATAAATTATTAATAATAAATATAAATTATTAATAATATATATAAATTATTAATAATAAATATTGAATATTCTCAGTGTGTCAATGTACGTTTGCATAACAGCTTTCACAATGCACGCGTTCATAATGCTGATAGAAACTGATCAGATTTGCAAATTATTAAAACGGATATGTTTATAATATCTCGTTATTTAGTTCGGTTAATAAAAGAAATGAACTTAAATTGCATTGGGAAATTGTTTAGGTTAATTGCGGCGTTGAGTTCCGCTATTTCGGCAAGAAAACAAAGAACGTTAGATTATCTACATCTATATATTATAATTTTTTCTTTTGTTGTTGTTTGTCTGTCGAAAACGTGAAAATAAAACGACTTTTTTAAAACAAAACTCCTAAATTATTAACTGATTGGTTAAATACATTAAAGAAATATCAATATCTAGTTTATTATAGCCCGCATTGTCAAATAAATTAATTGTTATAGGGGTTATAATTACTTAGGATAACGTATGTTTCCCAATTTAACATCAATTAACACCGTTATAGCGCAGTTTTTGTTTTTCTACATATTATAGTCGTAGGTTCAAATCCATTAAGAGAATAGCAATAGTAGAACTTCTATTAATCAGTACAGCGTCACGTTCCGCCAATTAATTCGAATTTACTATAAAAGAGTAAAGTAAGTTAAGTGGTATTCCAAATCCAAGGTAATTTTTTTGTTACTTTGAACCTAAATAGCATAAACATATAAAATAAAAGTAAATGTATAAATAAAAAGGACTCCATTAAATATCTTTTGAATTCAATATATTTGAGACCTTTACGGTTTGGTTGGCACTTGGGGGAATTAATTATTGTCTTTTCTTTGGTAAGAAAACAAAGGGCTGTGTTTAGTTCCGCTACTTAACACGCAATGTCTCGAAGTTTAAGCGAATAGCGGGGAATACAGTTTCGTAAAACTAACTTATCACTGCCCACAGCGGGAAAAATCGGAAAGCCGCTTCTTCAAAAATAAAAATCGTTTAATTATAATTAATATTTTAAAGAAATTTAATTAAATATCAATTAAGAGTGCCATTAAACCCAATTAATTAATAATAATGGTCATAATCGTAATATATATATATAAAGAAAGGACAATAAATACACTTTAATAAATAATAATGAGCAATACATTTATATTTATTAAGTTATCCAATTAAGTCCATATCGAAATTACTTATAATATAATTGCGCTATTATGACGAAGGGTGTGGGTTCATTTCCTGATTAAGCCTAATATTTTGTTTAGATGTTTCAGTAATATACATGAAAGAGAGTTTAATAGCGGTAAGAGAGGTAGAGGGAGACCTCGATTGACCTTCAGGACCATGAGAACAAAGCAGGTACCAAATAAATGTATGATATACCGAAGAAACACAAATATGACATAATAAAAAAAACTCAAATACATTAAGTGGCGGAAGCAGACAGAATATGGAGAACGCAGTGTTTTGACACAATTATAAAAATATAAAATGAAGAAAGTTTTTTAGTTTCACACTGCTCTCAGTAGGTTAGGCAAAAGGGATCTAAGAAGCTAGAGTTAATCGGGACTCGGGATCGAACCCACAACCAGTCGCGCTTACACACTTTGAACTCCTGCACCACGACTCGCCTCAAAGTAAGTTTCATTACATAAAAATATTCTAATAATAACCGTAAAAATCAATATAATAAATATTTATATATATAAGTAACTTTAGTTTTAGACATCCTAGCAGGCTTTATGGATGGTTGTAAAATTTTATAACTCTATAATATTTGAAAAGCAATTAACATTTCAAAGACTTTCTTGCTCGTCATCTTTCACAACTGTTGCAGTTGTAAGTTCGATTCCCATTTGAGGGAATGAGTTATGTTTATTTCCTCGGCTTGGTAATAAGAAAAACCGCGGCATTGAGTTTCGCAATTCAACACACAATGTCTCGAAAATTGGGCTATGCATGGGGAAGTGAAGAAGAAGAGAGACTTAACATTAGGTCCCCTCTGTCTTCCCTGCTATATGTGAATAGAAGCGTGAAACTTTTTCGCGTCATATTGGATTTTTTTTTAGAAACAAAAATTAATATTATAAAAAAATCTCTATTTTATTTACATTTATTTCACATAAACAAATAGAAAAGAACTAAAAAACTCTATAATAAAACGAACAAAGAATCATTTTTTCTCATCACCATCACAAAAGGGGCAAAAAAAACTAATCTCGTTTACAAAGTATTTCTAAGTTCTAACACCTCTACCTGACTCACTATTCGCGTGGAATGACCCAAACCTGTCATTCTACCGCGATATACTGCGCGTACGCACGTGTTCTTACTACGTTTAAGTCTAGTTAAATAGTTAATTGTGGATTGTGGGTTTCAAATTAACTATTTGATACTAAATTTAGATATTTTAAATGAATGTGATTGTGTGTGTTAGTGTAACGTAAATGCAGTTAAGTTAACTAAACTTAAATTGTTAATAATTTAATACAATATTTTAATTATAATTAAATTATACGTTGATTTAACTAAGTGAAATTATCCATGTGAAGTTCAATTAAAGTTAATAGTGGTTTGTGAGTGAAACTAAATATCAGTGTGATTTTAATACTAATTCTAATTAAAATTAAGTTGATTTAGAAGTAAAATGGTGTTGCCTTGTGGATTTACTTGCTTCAAAATGCCAAAAAGATCTAAAGTGGTCCCCGCTCCTAGTGCGGAAGGGGTGTACACTATAGATATGTCATCTACATCAACTTTGGATATAGCTGTAAGTAAATAAACTATATTTGTATGGAACTTAGACTTAATATAAATATTACTATTATTTTTATTTTCTTATATTATTTTTATTTATATCATGTTTATATCATTACTTAGAATTCCCATTGTTTTCCACTGAATTCTTGAGTTGAGGCCTTGAGTGTTGAGTGGCAGAACTCTACGTCGCGTTTTGCCTCGTTACCAGAGCGAGAACATAAAAATAATAAATACTTCAACTCCTCGAGAGGGCATCGAATGCACAACCTTTTGCCTCTGCGCCACGACTGGCCAGTCCTCGCCTGTACTTAATATAGAGTGGATATAATAAAAGTGTGATGTTAAGTTACGCCACTTATCATTAATGTCTTTAAAGAGAACGGAAGTTAAAGAGAAGTGGCATAACTTGTTATCTTTAATTATTATTATTTGAAATGATAGAGTTGTGTGAAGATCATTTATTAAAAAGTGCTAAAATGGATTTGTTTTATATTGTTACTCTTTCAAGGAAAATTAATCAAATCATGAAATTTTATATCTATACTTTTAAAGGTGTTATAACTTCACATTGTATCCCACACATAGCGAGGTAGGAAGAGAGTAGGTACCTGGGAACCTAACGTTAAGATACTAAGTTCCACATAAAGATACTTCTGTTTCCCACTTTCCGCTGAATTCTTAGGACATGGCGTGTTAAGTGGCGGAACTCAACGCCGCATATATAGTCTTTTAACTTGTACTTACATAGGATACTTTAAAACGAGTTAAAGAACTGGTAAAAGAGAATAAACAATCATGCATAATTCATCTTGTTATTCTCACAACTTCATATACTGATGTTAAATAACAAGAATTATATTTTTGAACCAAATGTGTTCATTATTATAGCTTATTTAACTCTTTTTTATTAATAACTCTTACTATAACATACCTACTAAGTAACAGTATTCATACTAATATGATATAGCTAAAGAGTTTGTATGGTCGAACGTGCCAATCTCGGGAACTACGAGTTCGAACTGAAAAAATATTTTTGTGTTGAAAAGTGTATTTATCAAGGAAAGCCTATGTGTTATATTATACATGTTAATATTTTCCATGTAACCCTCTGTACTTGTTGGTAATAGTTGCTTGGGGTATGCAGTTCATATAAAACTCTCCGTTTTTTTCATTACACCACGACCTGAGTGAAGCATGTAAAAGCTAGCTCTAGGTATTGTACATATATACTATAATTAAACTGCATCATTTTCCAGTAAAGTTATTAAAATTTAATATTAATAATGAAATTTTATACGTCATAACATTCTTCTTACATGCTTAGTAATAGCCTATAAATAATAATTGCAATTTTCCACTCGCTGTATTATTATTAGTAAGTTGGTTGTAACTTTATATTAGAAAGATATTTATCTTAACTTTTTATTTTTTAAGATATTTATCTTTCTTTCTAATTGATAAATTATATTGTTATTAGAGGTAATGCAATGAGGATTTTTATATACAAGCGTAGTAAAACAACTGCGGTGTAGAGTTCCACCACTAATCACATAATATCTCAAATTCTGGTGGGAAATATAGAATATATATACAAACCTAGTAAAACACAGAACGGCGTTAAGATCCACCACCTATCTCAGAATGTCTCGATTTGGGGTGGAAAATAAAGAAGATATATAGCAGTTTCACATTCCCAATAGTTATCATATTTTATAAGTTTATTATAATTTATATTACATTTAAAATCAACTTTATATTTAGTATATTATAGTTAATATTTGTTTAGCATATGCGAACAGGTTTTATTTCTTTTGTTAAGTGTATGAGCAAATGCCCTTTCAAGGCTAAGGACCAGTTTCACCGGTTATGAATGAAGTTTCAGATAGTTATCTGATACTTATTCTATCTATCAGATAGAGACAGGTGATGACTTTTTTCTGTTTTCCCATTAAACTTCTTGATAATTTATCTAGTAGGTAATTATTAGCTATTTAATAATTAATGGCAAGAACGCAAAAAAAAATCCAATTTGTTAATATTAGGCACTTACATTATCGACATTTGAAAGAAGTTTTGAAAATTTAATTAATTCAGTACTTTTTATAAAAAATAGACAAAGTAAAAATAAAAAATTATACTTTAAAATTTTTGATTATATAATGTGATATTTTCAAAAATAACTTTATCAAGAACTAAAATAGTAGGCAACTTATGATTACTTTTGGTTATTTTATCAGCTTCACCTATATACCGCATATAGGAACTTAACACCGCGCTTTGCCTCTACGCCAGAGCAAAGAAAATGGAAATGATAAATATTTAATTTGCTCGAGTGGGAATCGAACCTACAACTTGTCACAGTCACAATTTGGATCCCTGCGTCCCACGTTTGGTTCTACTGAGAGATATTTAGTTTAATATTTTCAAGTTATATTTTATTCCACATATTATGTTTAGTAGATATTTTTAATTATTTACTACTGACATCTAGTTCGTATTTAATTTCAAGGTGATATAACCAGTTTGACTTTTAAAACTAGATTGGCGATTGTAAAATATTAAAAGAACTGCTATTTGTACGATATTTAGATACTCTTCTAAAGAAATATTTAAATTTGTATTAAAAAATGTAGAGAAAAGTGGGCAATGGGCTCACTCTACCTAACTGCGTATCAGCTATATACTGCGTGAATAAATACTTAAACTTAAAACTTAACTTAAACTTAAAAATTTCTAAAAGTTCAGTCTTAATCGTGTCATGTAATCCTGGAATAGGATTTTATTTTACATTTTTTAATTGATTTGTGTATCCCCTATTGTTTTTCTGCATTTTTCATCGAATTGAGCATTTTATAGAATTTTAGTGATAACTTTATTATTGAAATATGGCCAATATACGTCGCATGTACCAAGCTGACGATGACAAAAACCCTTAAATAACATGGAATTTAACGAGAAATAAAAAGTAGAAAACAAACAAAAGCTCCGACGAAAAAAACCTATGGAGTATTAATAAACATACAAACAAATATTAAATTATTATGAAGGCAGTCTCGTCGTGTAAGAATTTAAATGGACAAATATATAAAAAATAAATATTTATTGTCGTGAATGCTCTGTAAAAAATAAACATATTTTGCAAATATTACGTAATTCAGATAAAAACACAAATAGATTGAGATAAATTTGGGTATTTCCTTCATTTATAATATGAAGAAGATTTTTTAAATATATATTTTTTTAATTTTTGAGGCCGTCGTGGCGCAGGGGCCCAAGGGTCTGACTGTAACGCGATGGTTGTGGGTTCGATCTCCACTCGAGGAAACGAAATATTTACTTGAATTTATTTCCGATATATATTATAGAATTATATTTCCGTTTCTTCGCTCTGGTATCGAAGCAAAAAGCGCGGCGTTGAGTTCCGCCCCTCAACACGCAATTCCTCCAGAATTCGGCGGAAATTTCGGTGTTAACACTATGTTCCCTCTGCCTACCCTGCTGTATGAGGGATACAGCGTGAATCTGATATTTTTATTTTTCTTAAATCCATTACATTTAAATTTTTAACAAAAATAACTAAAATAATAACTACATGTATTTTTCTATGCATATAAAAATAGATTTATCAAATGTTTACACTAAAGCTAAATATAACTAATAATTGTTTTGACGGGCGCGCGTAGGCGGTGCTTATAAACAATTAAATATTATATTTTATTACGTGTGTACAATGTTACCATTATCACACCAATATATTGCTATTTATAAGTACTGATAGAAGAAAAAAATATATAAATAATTTTATTATTATATTTAATATGCGATATTTGAACCTAAAATGTATAACATACTCGTATTAATCGGAGGCCGTTGTTGCCCAGTGATTTTTAGGGTTCCGTACCAACCGTTAGAAAAAACGGAATTCTTATAACTCCCGCTTTGTTGTCGTCTATCTATATCTGTCTGTTAAGAGCATTTATCTCAGGAACCCTTGGAGATATCGAGTTGAAATTCAAACCATACGAGTATACTCCGATCTACAGTCCCTTGATTTCTTGAAAAAAAAACGACACTATAAAGGGAATTAAAATTAATAGCACACTTCCGGTTAGCCTAGAATTATAAAATTTGGAAGCTAACATCTACAGGTAGTACTAGTTCAGGAAAAAATCTAATTCAAGTGAGGTATCAGATGAAAGGGCTCTGGCTAAGCTAAGCTTGAATTTGAGACCTCCAATTTTTGTACGAAAACCTTGTGCTTGTCTGGTTTTAAAGTTACATTAAAGAAATAATTAAATAATAATAATATTTTGCTATCCGTACATCAACCTTCATATACGATATTCGTGCGAAATTGACCATTTATTGAAAATATAGTGCCTTCTGCCCTTGATATTGATTGGCTGTGACATTTAGTTTTATTACTAAATATTATAATGAATAAATCACAATAATTCCTTATCAGAGCCATAGAGGCGCAGTGGTTGATTCTACACCTCGTGGTTGTTGGTTCAATCCCCTATTTTAAATCAGAAATGTGCATTTGGGGTCTTCGTGGGGCACGTCCCAGAAACTTACAGTCAATTTAATAGCAGTAGTTTAGATTCCTATCGGTAGAATACATGATTTTCATTTTCTTGTTCTAATTACAAGACAAAAGGCAGCGTTAAGTTTCGCCACTCAAATCTCAATGCAAAATGTCTCGAAAATTTGGTGTTGCGTGGGAACCTCTACGTACCCTGCTATATGCGGGATATATATCACTACCGAAATCGCAAAAAAAGAAGAAAAAATAATTTCCTCCAACTTTATATAAATTTCAACATTCTCATCATATTTTGTGTAAACTCAACGAGATCATTGACCTCTGAGTTAGTTGTAAAAGGGGTTCTTAAAATATTTAGAACCCTTAGAACTCAGTTCTGGCATTCTTCGAGTTATATCTCTAGCTTAGATTATAGTAACAAAGAAATTCCTAGCATTGCAAGAATGTTACCACAATGTATTTTAGAGACAATTAAAAATGGACCTTAAGGCCTAATCATAAGGTTTATTATATAAAAAATAATTATTATTATATGTGCAATCCAGGTAGTAGGTTTAGTTTCGTATGAAATTCGATTCTATTACGAATAAGTTAAAAATTATTTTCATTTTTCATTATGAAATATAAACCTATAAATTTTAATGGATTATTTAGTTCAATCTGTTTTAACGGAAGAAACTACTTAAAGCAAGAAAGGACTTTTAGTCCTTTTTAAGTGTTTTCTTAAAGTTATCTGCAATATGACATTTTTCAAGAACTTTTAGTTCTAAAAATTATTAAACAAATGTTTTAAACTAATAAAAATATATATTTAATTTGTATTAAACTGAATTAAATTGTAAAAATTTATAATACAGAGATACTGCGTAGCGACGGCGGAACTTAACGCCGCGTTTGAGCGACCAGAGCGTCTACGTTTAATGTTTTAAAATATTATAAAATAAAATCTAATGACAAATTCTAGTGGAATGACCTTTGTATGTTATTCACAACTTTGATTAATTATGTATTTTTAAAACCTTGAAATACCTGCTGTGTAAATAACTCTAATGTGTATACCTATATAACATAAATGTAGGTAGTATATATACAATCTATTTTGGTTAAGCTTCACGCTGTATCCCGCACATAGGAAGATAGATAGAAGTGTTAAGTCACACCGTTCCTTATTGCTAGAAAAGTTTTAGAAATATTGCAAATTGAATGGCGAAACTCAACGCCGAACTTTGCCTTCTTCCCAGAGCCATAAAATAAAATAGGTAATTTGTTTCCCCCGAGTGGGATTCGAACTCACTAATAATTGTCGTCTTTATACCTCTCTACCTGTAGCCTATCCCTTCATATAATAAATATATTTTCCTTATTTTAAAATATAAATATTCTTATAACCAATTAAATACTCTCGCTCAGTTATTGAGGTATGTTTAAATAACTGCACGCGATGAGTGTCGATTCAAATCTATTTATATCTTCACGCATCTTGGCACTATGTGGGGCAAACTTAAAGGAAATTGTCGTAAATCATTATGTTCTCCACTTTTTACCTACTTATGTTTTAAATTCTAATTAAATAGGTCAAACATTGTTTTAGCTTCACGCTGTATTCCACACTTAGCAGGATAGGTAGAGGGAACGTAGTGTTAAGACACTCAGTTCTCATTGAAATACTTCCGCTCCCCATTTTACGCCAAATTCTGGAGGCATTACGTGGCGCAGTTCACCGTCTCCTTACCAGGTAACGAAAAAAGTTTATATTTCATTCCTCGAATGGGAATCGAATCCACAACCTGTCGTCTTTACAATCACACACTTTTACCCCTGCGCTATTGGGCTCAATCTTTTATTATTATTATAGTTCATAAAAATTATTGGTAATATTAAAAAAAAATCACTTAAAAAAAAATATTGGTAATATTAAAAAAAAATCACTGGCGTGACGTGATGCGTGACGACATTGTGAGTAACAGGATGCGCTTTGTCACGTTAATGTTAACTTTATATATAAATGCATTTTATAGTCAATTAATAGCTATAGATACTTATTGTCTAGAATTCCGATCGTGGTTTCGTTCGGTTGACTAATACTCGTAATAATATAATAATTTATATGTACTCTACCCATGGGAGCTGGAATGTGGAAGGGAGTTGGGTCCGTGCCCACCCCATTCTTAGTAAAGTAAATAAAAACCTTCACTCTTCTTCAGCTACAACCTTCTGATAAAAGTCAGTTCAAAGTTAAAATCAAGGCACCCTTGGAAAATATCTTTAATTGCAGCCATGATTTGTACGTCTGTACAAATGTCTGTATTTTTTTTTGTGAAAACCGCATCAAAATCCGGTCCCGAGTTTCCCTCTGCCTACCCTACCATGTATAGATACATATACGTGAAGCTTAAAAAATAATAGTACCTATTTTATAAATATTACAGTTAAAAATGATAAGTGCATATAAATGTTTGTAATGACTTTTCTTTTACTTCTCGCTATATCCTGCATAACGTAAGCAGAGGTAGCAGAGTATATAAAATGCTCTGGGCTTCCCTCGTTTACGCCAAATGTTCAAGACATTGGGTGGACAAGACAGTGAGTCGTCACCGGCTTTACCAGAGCGAGGTACCAAAAAAAAAACCAATCCCACGAGAGAGAATCGAATCTACAACCGTCGCTTTTAAGGCCACACGCACCGCTTCTATTTAACTAGTACCCCAGTATAATTCTAGGCCCAAATATTCCGCCAAAGCGAGCTAATTATAAAAGTAAAAACTGTAAAAACGCTTGTTTCTCCATTTTGTTTTATAAACACGTATATTACAGTTAAAACATTCGCCGTCTAGATTGTAGTTGCACGCGATACTTCGCGTGACCACCTTGGGAATTGAAATTTTCTTATATTGACAAATTTAAATATGAAGGAGAGATTACCGTAGCGCAGGAGTATAAGCGAGTGACTGTATATGCGAAGGTGACAGGTTCGATTCCCGCTCGATGACCGTAAATACAACGGTTGTGGCATCGATTTCCACTCGGGAGAATCAAATCTGGTAAGGAGGCAAAACGCAGTATTTAGTTCTTCCACCTAATACGCAATGCCTCAAGAATTCGGCGGAAAGTAGTAAACGATTCAGCTTTATTTGAGATTGGAGTGTTTCAACACTATGTTCCTAGATTACCTCTGAAATAAAATGTAAAAAAAATGTTGTATCTCGCACATAGTAGAGTAGGCAGAGGGAACTTAGTGCTAAAACATTTCATTCAAAGCCGCACTTTGCTTCGTTATCATAGAGAGAAAATTAAAAAAGAATTCCCCAAATTAGAATCGAATCCACAACCATCGAGATTACAATCACTATACCACAACAGCCTGAATACATATTATTCTGTTATTATAAACTTACTTTATATGATCGACATCTATATAGGTATAGTTACAAACATTAAGTATTAGTAAAGCTCTCCGATGCATAAATAATTACCTAGCGGATTCACCGAGACGCGACGTAAACAAGAGTTTATGTGTAATATTGGAATATATTTTTTTTTTTTAATTAAAAAATATCTGATTCACGCTTTGTTCCTCTTATAGTAGGGTAGGTAGAGAGAACCTAGTGTTAAGACACTCCGTTCCATATTTGAGAGCGAAGAAATGAAAATATTAATAAATAATAATTCATTCTCCCGAACATTTATTAACTGTTGATTTCTATATCTCTACTTGATGTAACGACAATATTTTCCCTTTTTTAGAAACACACTCGCCTATAAAAATTACGTTTATAGAAGCTTGTCTTCTCTATAATGATTTCTTGTTTTTCATTGTAATGGAAGAAAGCTGGAAAATACGTTTTTGCTAATAAGGAAAGGCTCGCGTTTACTGGTTCAGCTTTTATTATTACACCAAGGATAGAAAAATATTTTAAATTTTTGGAATAACACTTAGAAATATTTTTTAATTTTATGTAAGTAGTTAAAAATTTAGAGCTAAAACACTTTTTGTCTAATTTTATAAAAACATTTTTGTGGTGTAACTAAGCTCCACGTTTTTCTCAATACGTGACGAGGAAATAAAAGCAATTAAATTTCTCTGAGTTGAAATCGAACCCACAACCGCCGTGTTTACAATCGAACACTGTGCCACTTCGCCATGATAAATATCAAATTGAAAATGTAATAACATAATATTTTGTATCTATGTTCTGATTTGACATTTAAGAAAATAATAACATATTTTTTATCTGTCTTCTGGTTTGACATTTAAAATGTAATCCAAACTTACTGTCGTGGGAACGTCAAATCGTTTTAAATGTTAATATTAGTTACAGATAGCTATACAACGGGACTATTGTTGTTTTTTTTAGTTGAAAGATACGATCGCGAAGGCCAATAGGTAATCTGGGTCTCTTAGAATTATGGTGTGTCATAAATTATAGGTATATTTTTAGGCAAAGGTAATGCTGTATTCTTCCACAAAAGATAGAAGAGTAATATGTGACTAGGTACTCTTTAGTACCACTGGGTACTTACTAGGTACCCAGTAGTGTAGGTAGCACTACTTGAAGACTAGCATTAATCTAGGCTTGGTAGATCGAATAAATGCAAATAAATTATTGCCCTTAGTAAGAATCGAACTCGCGAACAGATTGTGTTGACGCTGCCTCAATTATGTTTTTTAATTTTAATAAAATATTATTATACATATGTATAATTTAATTGAGTTCCCCACTCAATACGCAATGCCTCCAGAATACAGCGGAAGGTGGGGAACGGAAATGTCTTAATTAGAAACGAAGTAGTTTACACTAGGTTCCCAGGTTCCCACTTAAAGCTAAAAAAATGTATATAATTATGAATATCAAGAATGTATAAACTAAAAAATAAATACTTATCTTTCTTGCTTAACCCAAACCTTAACTTAATAATATTTCAATTCATCATTATAATGATGCATTAATTTAAATCACTCATATTTAAATCAGCAATAAATAACTTAACTTACATTATCTGTTTATTACATTATTTACGACACTTCCTGGAAGAGTAGCGATAACGCGTTGAAAGTGGCGCCATCTAGCGGCGAATAGCGAAAGTTGTTGTTTAACGCCATCTATCGGTGAACAGCTAAAACCATAAATTTTAGCAATTTATTATCTAAATAATTAATTACAATTGAAGTTTTAGTTGTAGTTCATTTTATTATAGTAATTACATATTTGCTTGCAAGGTTTATAACATCGTTTAAAAGTATTATGAAATTATTTTTCAGTACAGTTCAGTTCATAATTATTTTTTTTATTTAACTACCAAGACAATAGAAATGCGATTAAAGTAGATAGATATCGATATTAGAACGAGTCGCTATTTTAATCGAAATAACTCATCAGATTAAAAGACGTCAATAATAATGAAAGGTGTCAGAGAAGTTGTTGCGTGAGAAAACGACTACCAATTATGGATATGTATTATCTAATCTAATATTATAGCGTTTCTTACTATAAAGATTTGGAGCGGAAGTGTTTTAATGGTAACGTAGTGACTTAGCACTACCTCTACCTATCCTGCAATGTACAAGATAAAATGTAGAGCTGAAGCTAAGCTAAACAAAATTAAAGCTATAAACTACATTACCTAAAAAGTAAACTTCAATTTATCTATATATATATCAGTATATTTTTGAAATCATGGCGCGTAAAATTTAAATAATATTTGTAAATACAAAACGGAGAGACTTGTCACCAGTCAAGATTAACATTAGATATTCTATAAAGATTAAATGAAAGTTGAAGTGATTTTTATTTATAAACATTGGAAGAGATTTCAAAATGTCTTTAGTATTTTACTTTAGGCTTTTAAAATAGTAATAATTTCTTCGTTCTCAAATATTTTAAAGTTTGTTTCGTTGAACCCGCTAATCTCTGGAACTTCTAGTTGGAATTGAAAAAATATTTTTGTATTGGATAGGCCATTTATCGATTATCTCTAACCATTTGGAAAAAATCTAATATAATATTTTATACAATTGTTTATATTAGATAATATATTTCTCAGTCTTCGAAGTTATGAAACCACCGTCATCACGTCACTACTTAAAATTACAATGTAAGGAACAAGCTTATAGTTTGTTTAAAGTTATTTTTTTTTACAAACATATCAATGTCCTTTGTATGTTTCCACGAAAATGGACAACATTGATAACTTTTTGCGTCTATTAGTGTAGGGTCGATTCCCGGAAAGTGCAATTTTTTTCAAATCATTCATTATCAAATTTATGTAGACGTATATGTAGATGAATATAGAAATATTATAATTTTATATTTTATAATTAACTTTAATTGTCTTTAATAAATAAATAAAAATAAATGTACTTTAAAATCTGGACTTAAATAATTTTATTTATAACGTCTCTAAACTAGCTTAGTTTATTCTAACCTTGTCTTTAAATTAATTTAAAATTCAAACTCTAAGAAAAAAAACACATCCAATAAGAAAATTCTAAATATAGCGATACACAAAAAATCAAGTTATATTTTTTCTTAATAAATAAAAAATAGAACTCAAAATTACAATTCATTATTTTAATTAGCTCGCTCTGGTAACAAGATAAAGAACAGCGTTGAATTCCGCGACTCCATACGCAATATCTCGTAAAATGTACCAAAAGAGAGCAATGGAGAGTCTTAACACTGCACCCTGCTATATGGATAAAGCGTGAAGAACCCAAAACTGCCATTTTTTGTGACAAACATACAACTATACCTACTGGTATATAGAATTATACATATATAGACATATATATATCTCAATTTCGTAGTTTAGTCCGCTTCAACCGCTCGACTCGAGCTCAGTGTAAATTCAAACGGTGGAGGGTACATACGTCAGTTTAGTTTGAAAACACGAAGTAAAATACGAAAGATATTATAAAAAACTTTTTTTTTCTCTATAAAATTATATTTGTGTCTTTTTGTTTTATTGGAATTTTGTAGATTTTTGTTTTATCGGTGTTTTATTGTTTTTGTTTTATATTTTTTTGTGTTTATTCGAAATGTTTACGAGTGTACTGGCTGTGTAGCTGCTTGGGAATTTGTTTTTGGTGAGTTATATTATTACAATTTGTTTATTAATTTAGATTGTAAAATATGTAAATAAGAAAAAATAATATTAAAAATAATAATTTGATTATATTTAGGGAAACTTTATTTTAATGTTGAGAAGATTTAAAATTTTTAAGTTCAACATTTTTGGAAAATTTAAATTTAGTACATATGTTTTCTTATAAGTATATTTTTTAATCAGAAATAAGTTTGAACATTAACATAAACAAGAAAATTATACTTAAATAAAAAATAACAATAAAGAACTTAAAATTCTCATAATAAAAATAAACAACAAAATGTTTTTAATAATATTATTTGATCAAGATTAATAAAATATGTAATTTAATATCTAACTATATGAATATAAAATACATTTTATTATTCAAATATGATTATATTTGTTGTTATTTAATAACAACCTATTAGAAAAAAATATATATTAATTTGTTATTCAATAGTTATTTTGGCTTAAAATCTAAAAATCTACAATTATATTACTTTCAGAAAGTATTTAACCAAAATTAAAATTCAAACATGTCGAGTAAAATTCTTCCAACAAGAAAATCCTAAATATGCTGAAAGAAAAACGGATAAATGAAAAAAATATTTCTTGTTTTTCTTAAACACAACATGGATTTAAAAATGTATATTTAGTACGTTAATTATTGTAATATTTAATAAAAATAATGTGTTTAAAATTAGTAGAATTTCTTGCCGACTATTAGCAGTCGAACTGCCTTCCGTGGACGAGAAATTTAGCGAATTAAAATTTTGTCACCTATTTTAATAAAGGATGATTTGAATTTTAATATGCTCTAAAAAAGAAATTACAAGCCGCAATGCGGAACCTGACATTGAGTTTCGCCACTCAACACATACCTAATACCTCCAGAATTCAGCGTCTTAACACTAGGTTCCCAGGTTCCCTTTGCCTACGCTGTCTACGCTGTATAAGCTTTGGAATGCAGCGAGAAGCTAAAAAAATCATTATAACAGAGACCGTTGTGGCGTAGATGCATAGAATTTTACCAAAAACAAAACGGTTATGTTTTTGAATCCCACTAGGGGTATGGGTTTTTTGTTTTATTTTTTGCTCTGTTAACAACACGAAGCTTGGCGTTGAATTCCGCCACTCAACATTCAATGTCTCTAAAATTGGACGTTACATGGGAAACCGAATATCTAAACACTAGGTTCCCCCTACTTCCCTTTTATTGGTAAATAAATGTCAAGTGCGTTATAGGTAACGGTGTCTATTTAAAACCTATTTACATATTTTATTTACTTAGATTTGTAATATTTGTTTAAATTTATTTTAACTAAGATTAAACTTAATTGAGAAATAAATAGAGCAAGTTGAGTCATTCATATTATTATGAAATCATAAGTTAAATAATATTTAGTAAAAAAGACATAGTGGTGTAGTTCCAATGCGTTTGATTTTAAACGGCGATTACGGGTTCTAATTCCTTTTGATAATTATTATATAACAGATGATTTGAAAATAAAATATTTAAAAATTTACCGTAACGAGTCAAAGCGCGGCGTTGAGTTCTGCCACTCAGTACACAATGCGTCGAAATTTCGTCTGGCATTTGAAGTTAAAAGTAGTTACTTCTAGGTTCCTAGGTTCCCTTTACTTACCCTGCTATAGCGTGATTAAAAATGTATGTATCACATATTTAAAAAAATATATATGAAACTAATTGTCGATGTTAGTGCGTTCAACAAAACAACCACCTTAACTTTACAATATTATTAGTACAAATTTATATACTTGTCTAAATAAACAAAAAATAATATCTTATATTCAAATGTTCAACATACTAAAAAAGAAAATAATATTAAATTCCTTATGTATGAAGTAATATTATAAAGATTACCCCATACAGGATTTGAATTCCAAACCAACGCATACAATCGAAAGTACTAATTAGTCACATTTCTTTACGAAATCCTTGTTTATCATATTTCAAAATTGAATCTTCGATATTCGTCATACAATACAAGGCTATTATATTTTAAGTGTATCAGACCATTTCCTCATATAGCAGAGTGGGGAGAGAAAGATTAGTGTTAAGACACTCCCATTACATATTAAGTGGTGAATCTAACGAGACTTGAGAAATAGATTGTTTGAAATATAAAGAATCGCTCGGAACGAAAAATAATTTACTTGAATATATTTTTTTTAAGTTCACGCTCTATCCCGCATATAGTATGGTAAATAGAGGGAGGTAGTGCCAAGACTCTCCGATTGCATTTTGGGACAACGTGTTAATTTGCAGAACTCAACGCTGCTTTTTATCTTATTACCAGAGCTAGAATATGAAAATAAGTCATTCCCCCAGGGAAACGAACCCCCCTAACCCTTACAGTCACATGCCACGACGCGACTACCTCAACCTTATAATATAAGTTTATATAATTATTATGTATGAAATTTTGCAGTAAAAATGACCCATTTCTTTTAATACACCTAAGTATTGAAGCTCCAAAGTAAAACTTACGCCATGACATTTAAATAAAAAGGTTATTAATTTAAAAGCTTTATACAGCTTTTACTGTATTATATCACAGTTAATTAATTATAAATAATAATTAATCACTCTTTCAGGCAGTAGTGTGCAACGTCTGGGCCGTAGAGTACAGTTGTGGGTTCGATTCCTATTCGGTGATATGAAATATGAGGAATAGAAGTGCCTTAATTAGATCTGACAGTCTCAATATTAGGTTCCCAGGTTCCCTCTGCCTACCTACTTGCGGGATACAGCGGGAAGCTATTAAAAAAAAACAATATATAAGCTAATATACAGAGATATGCAGAAAAATATGTGTAGGCGTAGCACAGTTATATTTCAATATAGAAGTAACCTGCATTCAAAGAGAACAGGTCATTGACGGTGCAAGTGGATTGCTAGATATGGCCTTGGAATTCAATGGAACATGTAAGGTTTATTCTGGGCGTTGGTTGTGGGTTCAAATCTGTTTGATTTTTTTATTAGTTTAACGCTGTTTCCCATACAGCATCGCAAAGGAAACCTAGTGTTAAGACACTCTATTCTATCTATTTTATTTTTTACAAGGCTATAGGGTATGATAGGCAAAGGAAGCATAGGGTTTTAGATAGTCCGTTCCATATTTTTTGCTGAATCCTGGAGGTATTGCTTGTTTAGTGGTGAAACTTAATGAAGAAACGAAAATATTAAATATTTCATTTTCTTTTAGTGATAATCGAACCCACAACAACCTGTTACCTTCACTTTATTTAATTTTTCTTCAATAATATATATTTTTAATTAGCTGGAATCCACCTTTAACTAAAACATTCACAGTATATTTGTTCTTTAAAGAGTTCTTAAACTAAAACCGGGTTACCATTATCTAAAGCGTTAGCCAAATAAGTATTATTTTTATCAAAAGAAGACTTTTACCTACAACGCCTTGTTTATATATGATTGTTTTTTTAGTTATTTAGCCTAAAATACTGTAATTGGTTTTTAACGCTGCCTTTGTCAGTCGAAATCGAAGCCGAGGTAAACGGTTGTGGGTTCGATCTCCGTTTAGGGGAATTATTTTTTATTATAATTTTCATTTTCCAACTCTGACAGACTAAACGCGGCGTTGGGTTCCGCCATCCGACACGTAATATCTCGAAAATTAGCTTACCTGTGCCTACTCTGTTATATGTGGGATACAGCGTGTATGATTTTTTTATAATTTGTAGAAAATAATTCCTTTACTTTTTAATTTCTATAAAATCTATATCATATTTTTTTTAAATTCTGTAACATAATATTTTTTAAATATTTTATATAGACATGTTTAGTATAAAGCGATTAAAAAAATAATGTTCAGTGAACTAAATAATTAACCTTTACATTAACTGTGAGGTCGGGAGTTCTATTTATAAATATTTTTTTTAGGCTTCTACTCGTATGAGGTGAAACGAGAGTATTTTTTTCAACTTTGTCTAATTATAGGATCGTGGTTTATTTTCAAGTTACATCAAGAGATATATTAATAAAAATTACATTAATTAATATTTTTCTTTGTATTATTAACCAACACGGGTGATTGTAAGCGCGATGGGATGTGGATTCGATTCCAACTAGGGGAAATTAAATATTTATTTATTTTTTTCGCTTTAGTAACGAGCACGGCGTTGAGATCCGTCACTCAACACGCAATACCTCCGGAATTTGGAGAAAAGCTGGGACCGGAAGTGTCTTAATTAGAGCGGAGTGTCTCAACAGGTTCCCTATGCATACCTAGCTAAGTGCATGATACAGCGTGTATCTAAAAAATATATATTTTTTAAAACTAATATATAATGTTATACAATGTTTACAAATATACAGCCTTGACCTCCCGCAGTCAAAGGTTATCGCGTTGACTGATAAATATAACAATTTGGCATTATTACGCGAATTATGTATTCAAAATTCACCTATATTCGACTTTTTGTTAACTTCACGCTATATTCTGCTTATAGCAGGGAAGGTAAAAGGAACCTCTTCTTAAGTCACACTATTCCGGACTTCCCATCCCGTTTTCAAGACATTGATGGCCTCTTAATTGTGAAAAGTCCTATGATGAACTGGAGATAGTGCCAATATATATTCGAAGTTCAATAATTTTTACTTATAATTTGACTCTATATATAATTTTTACCATAAAGAGACAAATCTGCAGCATTCTCACAACTAAATCAATTCAAGTCTATAATATTCCCATGAAAGTCATATTTAATAGTATTTTTTATTATTTAATACATACATATTTATTGTCGTAAACATTTATGTCTTAATAACCAGACATAATTTATTAGATTAATATACGTTTATATTTCTATATTATATAGTTTTATTTATATTAAAGAGCTTCTTTGATTTTTCTTCTTCCTGGCGTTAATCCCGGCTGTTACCAGGGTCTGCCTTCCTACTCAACCTATTCCACTTTGCACGGTCTTTTAGTGGTGGCTCTCATGTCCTGCATCACGACATCCAACCAGCGCTTCCTTGGGCGTCCAGTAGGTCGCGCTCCAGGAACTGGTATAGTAAGGCACTTGCATCCGACATAGTTCTTAGGCCGCTAGAGCTTAGAGCTTCTGTGATTGAACGCCTTTATCAAGGGAGGCTATATATAGGCTATATGTCTTCACTTTTAACGTTTCAATATAAATAACCAACACGTAGGATTTATTATTTTCATTTCTTTGCTAACAAAGCGAACCGTAGCGTTGAGTTCCGCCACTCAATCCCAGAACTACAGTACTTTTAGAATTCGGCAGAAAGTCGGGAACGGAATGTTTTAAAAATAGATTCCCAGGTTCCCACTGCCTAGGAGGGTTCCTATGCTCAACAAAATGTCACACACACACACACCTCTGTTATATCCATTTGACCACGCAGGTCAAGCCGTAGGCTTAAGCTAGTATTTTATATAAAATCGTGAAGACGGAAGTAATAATAATTTTATAGCGCTACGTTTTTATAAAACGGTAATAGTAAAGAAGTAAGGAAATGTTAGATTATGAAATCACCATTGTGAATATTATGCGTAGGACTTATTGATTTTTAGTGTGTTACAAGCTTAAATTTAAAAAAATGTCTTAAAGTTTTTTTACATATTTGTACTGACATTGCTTACTTTTGACTTCTGTTATTGAGCAAGGTAGGTAGTGCTTTGTCACTATTTTAAAAATCTTTGTAAAAAATTTTAGTGTTTTAATGTGAAGTGACTTTTGTGTATCTTGATTTAACAGTTATTGTATTTTATTCTATTTTAATATTAACTTTAATTTTTTTTGTGTATTTTAATTATTTTTTAATATTTCAAATATAAAGTTTTATGTACCGTTAAGAAAAATAAATAAATACATCGATCCATAGGACTATCAAGTAATTTACTATATTTTCTATTCTTCTATTTGCATTAGGAACCATTACCCAACAAGCTATAACAAAACATATAAGCATAAAATAAGCACAAACTTCGACATCCAGTTTCTTTTTTTAACTTTTTGCTGTATCCCGCATATAACATAGGGTAGACAGAGGGAACCTGGTGTGAAGACAGTCCGTCCCCACTTTCCGCCCGATTGAATGTCTCAAAACATTGGATTGAGCTAAGAAATGATAGCAATTCATGCCCCCAAACGGGAATCGAATCCACAACCGTCGCGTTTTCAGTTACACGCTGTGTCACTGGACCTTAATGGCCCCAATTTCGCACTTGTCAAAATTAAAAATATCTCATTCAATAATATTTAGTGTCAAGTTACATGCCCCATACACTCATACAGTCTAATCAGTTAATTAATAGTAATTAGGCCATTTTCAGCACTTCAGTTGCAGAGTACAGTGGCTTCAATGTTTTAAGATGCTTCTTCTTTTTTGGACTTATTATTATGAATTGGCTGAAAGAATTTAGTGATAGAACACTCCGTTCTCCATTTTTGGTTAGAGTGATTTGTATTTGTGCATATTTTTAACATTTGCAAGTGTTTTTCCGCAACTAAAATATTGTGGGAAAACATAAAAATTTTAATGTAGCGGAATTGGAATCTGCACCTCTTGGTAACCGTCATTGACAACTAAACCATACGTTCTTTTCAACGTCATCAGATGTCGTAACATCATGAATCATTTCGTTTTCTTCTCCAGAAAGCGGCGGAAAATGAGGGACGAAACTATCTTAATAACAGCGGAGTGTTTTAACACTAGCTTCCCAGGTTCCCTCTGCCTAGCCAGCTATGCGCGGGATACAGCGTGAATCTAAAAAAATGTATTCGGAAATAAGCTTTAACATTTTAAAGTTCCTACAAGATGCACCCGCAGCTAGTAATAATTACCTTACGGGTATTCTTCGACAAGTGTTAATTCGGCTTCTTCGGTAACAAGTTATTTTGTACAGGGACGTATTTATGTAATTTCAATGATTTTTTTATAATTTTATTATATTTTTTTGTTAATTTTTTTAAATTAAATTAAATGCAACTATATATTTTGCTTAATATAATATGTTTTATAAGCCCAATTTGTAATGAAAAGGAATAGCGAAAATAATAATAATTTTCAGCAAAATAATTAAGCGATCAGTTGTAAGTGCAATGGGTTCAAGTCCTTTCTAACGAAATAATTTCATATATGTTATATATAATAGGGGAGAGAAATGAGCAGCACATCACTAATATATAACTTCTTTCGTTAAAATGACTCAGGAAGTGAATTAAAATAAAAATATATATTACACTTATATAAGCCACTTTCACAACTTAATGAGAAAAATATGAAATACAATAATGAGAAAAAATAACCTGGCGCTAGAAAGTCGAAATGATTTCTATAATACTTCAAATGACATAGAAACCTGCTTGTTTTTATTATCCGTTGTATTGCAACGGTATATCTCTTATTGAAGTACATAAAGTCAGTACATTAAACGACATTGGTGAAATTAAAATCCTCCTACGCTGAGACAGTTATCTTTTACCGAACATGATATATGAAGTTGTTATCTTAATGTATTTTATTTTTAGCTTCATGCTGTATCCTACACATAATAAAACAAGCAGAATAAGAATTACAGAATTATTGAGGCGTTGTGTGTTAGATGGTGGAACTTAACACCGCGTTTTGTCTTGTTACTAGATCAAAAATCTCTCAAAAGGATATCGAACTGACAATGGTCACGTTTACAGTTACACGCTAAATATTATTTACAGTTTTAAACATAAATTTAAAAAATCACAAACTGTATTGGTTATATTGTCGTGACATCTGATTATTGTTTATAAACAACAAATACAACAAAAATTTGAAAAAATATAAATATTAGCCTGTTTCCCAAATTAGACAGCTTAGTATTCATCAAACTAAACCGGTTTTAACTGGTTTCAAATTTACATTTTTTTCACCCAACTACCTCCCTGAAGCACTCATCTATATGTAAATGTTGTCAGTTTGTGCAGCTGTCTGCCACGAGTATTTGAGGTGCATCTCTCTATTGAGTTGCATAATATTTTAATGATATATGATCTTGTCTTAGCTTTACAAATTAGGTGGTTTTAAAACTTTATTTATTTTTTGTTATAGAGATGCTTGAAATGAAATTATTTAGAAGGTATAATTGTATTTTAATTATTTTTTTATTTTAAGACTTTTTTTTATAATATAAAAAAAATAGAAGTATCCATGGATAGCTATAGCAAATATGTTCATAAAACAATATTAATAATATTACCGCCAAAATACAGCGGAAAATGGGAAATAGAGTGTCCTAACACCTAGGTACCCTCTGCCTATCCTCCTGTAAATAAACAAAGTATCTCTAGCAGGATAGTTATCTATCTATCTACCCTGCTAGAGAAACAGCGTGATGCTAAAAATAGAGACAACGAAACACAAATTGTACGTTAAAAACTAAAGAACCAAGTGACTTACACCAGGTTCCCTCTACCTATACTGCAATATGAGGGATGCAGAGTGAAAAAAGATTTAACAAACAATTTCTAGTTCTAAGATTAATATTTACTTAATTTATACAAATATAAGTATTAAACAATTATGTTGTAGTAGTTGAAGTTACAAAGCTCATCCAACATAATAACGTCGTCACACATAATCAATAACCCTTGTGTCTAACAGCTGTTTAAAGCTAACTAAGAAGACATTTTTATTCATATTTTATTATCTGTGTAAAAGAGAGAGAGAGAGAGAGTGGGTTCGACCCCACGTTAAACGACTTAATTATTTCCATTACTTCGTTCTGGTACGGCAAATGTTGCGTTAAGTTACATAGCAGGGTAGGCAGTGGGAACCTAGTTAAGAAACTCCCTTCCGTAATTTCCAACTTAGTCTTAGGACACTCCGTTCTCATTAAAACACTTTCGGTTCCCAATTATGTTATTCAAAATGATTTAAATTGTAAACAATAACTTCCTTCGGACTTAGCTAAAATATAATACAAGAATGAATTCCAATTTCCATGGAACAGCTATAATGTAAATATTTAAGGTAGGTCGGTTTGTTTATATTACTTTGGAAACTAATTGTAGCAGGAAATTGACTTGTTACTTGTTACTTATAATTATTCTAAATAATATATGTTTATTGCCTTTTAGTTTTGTGTTTTAAATAGAGGGATTATATATGCAGATAATAGTTAAAAATATAACAAAAAAAAACTGGTAATAGTTCTAAAAGTTGCTTAATGGCTCTCTCAGTGCTATTATTATGTTCCCTTACATAATTCTTTAAGGAACCAATATAAATATGTATATTGATTTCTATAGCTTAAAAATTATATGTATTAACATACAGAGGGAATCTGGGAACCTAATGTTAGGACTCTCTGTTTATATATGAAGAAGATATAAGAATTTAAAGTATATTATTATTTCCCCCGAACGGCAATCGAACCCAAAACCGTTACGTTTACAGTCACACCTTTGTGCCCCTGCGCTACGATAGCCTTAGTTTTCAAGACAGTATTTTATACATCAAAGGCAATTTTCCCATATATATAGCTATAGGGCTGTACTGCACCCCTATTTATCACCCCACTTAAGTGCACCCTCAGAATTGTGCACTTAACTTAGAAAGTTCCTACTTTCTACCCTACAACGATTAGTCTTTCAACGAGGAGTCCTTTTGTTATAGCTATATGGTATTTGGATTATTTGTAATAGAAAATGCTTTATAAGATATATTTGTATTGTGGGAAATGATTGATATTTAGTTTGAGTTTTACCAAAATCGGCTTAGGAGAGCGGTAATGGAATATCTTACATAATAACGTGTGTTGGTATGTTACATTCACTTTTATATTTTTTAATTATTTGTAATAATACACAGAATTCCCCAAATGAAATTCGAACCCACAACCGTCGCCTTAAAACGGGCACAACTCAACTACGCTAGAATAACGTATAATAAATTTAAAACAATTTTATTACTGCATTTCAAAATTGAATAAAATTAAAATTCCTCAGTAAAACCTATAAAGTACGCGTCGTCATGGCAACCGAGTCTACACATAGAGGCTCTTATAAATTATTAACCTAATTGTAAATTCACGTTGGACTTTAAAAGTCTATAAAAAGTTAGTTTTTTATTACAATTGTTAACAAATGACTTATGGTTTATAAAAATATGGGTACTTTATACGAGCATCGAACCCGTGACACCTTTGGAATTCTGATTTTCTTAACATTTTAAGTGATTTTATTAAATATATGTGAAACTTACTTATAAAATACTAATATATATATATATATATATAAATAGATTAATTTATTCTAATACATCTATATATATAAATAGATTAATTTATTCTACTCATGGTAATTTGTACTAGATAAGACTCAAACCCACGATATTTCACATTATGGTTAAAATCATGAACTCCAAATTATCCAGTCAAACATTAGTAAAACTACAGACATTGACATTCACAAACTCTCCATTTCTCTTATTCGGTGAAACAAAACACAGCGTTAGGTTACGCCACGTAACACAGTGTCTCTAAAATAGCCGAAAAGTGCACAGCTGAGTCTTAACACTAGGTTAACCAACAAATGTGTGAAACTATTATTATTACATGATATTTATTGCACTTTCATCCAATTACATATATAAAATGAATAATTCTAAATACATTTTCCATACAAATCCATCATTCATACAATATAATGAAGCCTTGGAATAACGTATAGTAATTTAAGCCTACGCTACGTAATGAGCTTCGAATGGCGTCTGACCTGGGAACGGTTCAAGGCGGTAATTCTGCTACTGTACAATGTACGAGTATGTATAAATTAATGTTAGAAGTTTACAAGTAATTTGTTGAGAAAGTTTTTTTTTTCCGAAAACGTGTAAAATTTTAACGAAGTGAGATTTGAAGCTGTTACTCTTAGAAACCGTGCCAGCGCTCATGACTGAGTCATAAGCTCTTATCAAGCCTCAAACTCAAAACTCACTATTTGTGGGTTCTATCTTTTCCCACAATACAAATATATCTTCGCTCTATCAAGAAATCGGGGCGTAGAGTTCGCCAATC
Source organism: Heliconius numata (assembly GCA_016802625.1). Lineage (NCBI taxonomy): Eukaryota > Metazoa > Arthropoda > Insecta > Lepidoptera > Nymphalidae > Heliconius > Heliconius numata. The sequence continues at coordinate 27,297 of JAEBDU010006930.1, read as the reverse complement.
AACACGTAAAGCATCCAGAATTCGGCGGAATATGGACCACAGAGTGTCTTAACACTAGGTTCCCTCCTACCGGCTGTGTGGGTAGAGGGTTCCTAATGAGTGTTTCATAATATGAAAGTTACTAAAAATAACTAACCCACTATAAGTTATAAACAGGTACAACGGATATGACATCTGCATAGCACTCGCATACTGCATTCATAGCAGGCCGTCTTAATTATTGTAATAGACACGCCCTCGTTCTCTATATGTAATAGGTACTAATGGATAACGTAATTGGCAGTTAAAATTACATTACTTTTTGTGTTAAAATGTGTATTTTTAACGTGTTTTTAACCGACTGCGAAAAGGAAAGGAGGTTATGTGTTTATCAGTCGTGTTTGTGTTTGTTTGTAGAAACAAAGGCCCAATAGATTATGTTTAACTGTCGGAATCCATTCTTCAATCAATTAAATCTTTGTAAGGAAATTATTATTTTACTGTAAAATAATATATAAATGGATCGGACTGTTAATTTTAAACTACTGGGTTTTATTATACAGTCGGAGTATTTTTTTTTGTAATAAATTATTAATTATTAGCTTTTTTCTTTACCTTATTACAACTCTGATTTTGTTATTTTCAGGTAAGTACAGAGAGCCGAATATCAAGACACTCTTTTCTCCACTTTCTATCTAATTTTGAAACATGTTAATCGGAAAAATTCAACATCATTTGAATGAGATTAATATAAATATGTCAGTTTGGTTCGTAAATACGATAGGTAACTGTCATAGTGAACGACGGGATAAATGGACTTGTTAGTTTTACAGTGAAAGAAAGGTAAGATATTTTTATAAAATTTTTTCTGCTAAAATACTTATAAATACAGAATAATTTGTATTTTTATATATAGGCATTGTTAAAAGCTTATTTTAGTAGCAAATAGATAAATAACACCCGTCCCTAGAAGCGATTCGAACCCACGAACAATTACTTTAAAATTAAAATCAAAGATTCAAATACTTATCTAACTGTAACTTAGCAGTAACTTATCAGAAAATCAACTGCACTATAAATTGTCGGTAGAATTAAAGTTAACCAAATGAAATAATAATCAATTTATCTGTTACTTATCTGTCAGTTAAATTAGATTCCATTACATCTGTGCTTTGCTATCTTAATGATTACTCGAGATTGTATGGTTGGTTTCTAAAGCCTATGCTGTCTTGTAATGTCCCATTTAGCTTAATAGAATTGTTGTTTTAATTAAACTTATATAACTATTTGTACTTGTTTTGATATATTTTAATTAGAGTGCTTTATAAAGCAGTCTAGTTAGAGAAAACATAGTGGCAAGATTCTCTGTGTCCCAAATTCCACTCAAGTTTCAAGACAATGCACACCGACTGGCAGAACTGAACGCTGCACTTTATCTTGTTACCAGAACGAAAATTAAAAGTATTTGAATTAATGAAAATAATAATGGAAATTAATAATATATTTTTAGGATTCCATTCCTCAAACGGAAAAAAAAGAGTTGTTATGGTCTTATAAAGTCCTCCATCATCCTATCCATCTATAACAAGATATGAACTCACTACTTATAGTAAAACCCTGAAAGTAAAAGGTTCCACTTCAATTCCACGAGCTTTCTAAGCTCTTTGTGTATGGCAGTGACTTATTGAATATCTCTATCTCAAATCCATCTCTTTAAAGTAATTTCTAGTTTACCTGTAAACGTACAACGTGATACTTTGTCCAAGGAATTGAATTATTTTGTATGTATTTTGTCACTACCCACTTATCGCCCACTGGAGTGACAAAATTGTAGGCTCCGTTGATTGTAAGATTAGAACCGCCTTTCATTTTCATAATATGTTGTATTGTCACCGAAATGTCATTTAGGACAAGGACATCTAAAACTAAAGTAAAAAATATTTTTTTATATACTAGGTCCATACTTGAGACCAGTCGTGGCGCAGGGCCATAAAGCGTGGCTTTAAATGCTATTGGTTGTGGGTTCCATTACCACTTGAGGAAATTAAATATTGAATATTTTCATTTCCCGGAATTCGCTGGAAATATTAGGTTCCCTTCGCTTAAGTGCTGTGTGCGGGATACTACAAAAAAAATAAAAAAAATGCATAATGTTTTATAAAACGATGGCTAAAAAATAAAAAATATTTAATAATAGTCTTTGAACTTCTTTGATCAACTAGAGAAAGCGCTCCCTCATAACAATATTCGTAATGTCACACTGCTGAAGAATCTATTGAACATGCTGTTTTAATAACTGAGCGAAAAGTGGAGAATATAGTATCTAGCCACTAGGTTCCCTTCCTGTTGAAGTAACAAAAAAGAAAGATTAAAAAAGTATATATTTTCCACAGATAATTTCCTGACAAGAAAAAACATGTAAAAGGAATTTTAAAGATTCAGGGAACTATTATTATGCTTATCTAAAAACAATATCGTAACATTCTTAGAAAGCTCGCGATAAATCTATGCAAGCATGAACATTTCAAGGAAGTGAAGTTCACATAAAAGTGAACTAAAAAGTTCTACAGCTCTTAGGATAACATCAGATTATAAGCGCGATGACTGTGGGTTCGATTCCCTTTTCTTTTTCAGTATTCCCCTTATTTTAGAGGCGATGCGTATTTAGTTGTGCAGTTCAACACCGTGCCAGGAACCAGAGCCATACAGAGAGAGAGAGAGCTACCAGAAAAAGAAAAGATTTTATTTCCTCGAGTGGAAATCGAATCTACAACTTGTCGCGTTTATAGCCATGGATACGCTACTGCCCCTGGTCCAGTATTGGTTTCAATGGATTATTTCGATTTCCATTTGGGATATTAATTTACTTTTATTTTTCCGCTCTACAAGGTCAAAGTGCAGCGTTGAGTTCAGCCTTTGTATACTCAATATCTCGAAAGCAGACGGAAAGCGGAGACGGAGATTGTCAAGACACTATGTCTTGACAATTAATTTTTTATGCTTACTATTATAAGCGGGATAAAGCGTGAAGCTAAAAAAACCTGTATTAACTTTGTTTTATATTGCCCTTCTAATATAAGATTCTTTTCACGTAGATACTCGTATATATTTTGTCGCACCTCATTACTTTTTATGGGATAAAATGTACCGGAAATGGAGTATTTTTCTTTCACCCCTGCATGTTTGTTTTTGTTACTTCCGCTGATAAAAGTTCTGTTTGCCTTTTTTAGGGAGCGTAGGTGTGTCTTTATAATGAAATGTCTTTCGCTTTTACATTATTGAATGCATGTGATAGACGCGATGGATGTGGATTCGATTCTCACTTGACGGAAAAATTTGCAGTGTCTCGAAATCAAAAACGGAAATAAGAGTGTTCTAACTCTAGAGTCTATCTACCTACCATATTCGATTACGATTACGATTACGATGACGAGTTTATATTTTCGGTGACAGTTATTAGGTGCGATATAATAATAACTACAATTAATTTTAAAATTATTTACATTTAAAAATATCTCTTATATCTTACTTATAAATATTACGCAAAATTATATAAAAGATAGACATTTTAAAAACCTACTGTATAATTTAATATCATTTTCATACATCATTATTTTTGACTATGAGAAAAACGCAACGTAAAAACTTTTGAAAAAAAATAAATAATGTACTACAACCTGGAATTAAATGCAATTATTTGCTGCTATTAAACTCGTTTTAATTATGCCACGATATTTTAAGTAACTATACATATTAATGACATTCTAATTGTCAATCCAAATATGCAAGGTCCTAGGTTTGGTTCACATTTATATATATCATTTACAAAAAAAATTGACTACAAATATTTTCATTTATCTTACCTAGCAACCGAGGTAAAGCGTATAAGGCATTGCTAAACTGATTTTGATGAAACTTCGACTGCTCTCTAATAAAAAATATAATAATCATTTAGATATGACTTTTATGTTCTGAAAAATGTATGAACAAGCACAAACATGAAATTTAGCCCAGGTGCTTACTCATGTATTATCCAATTCCAATAATATCACACACAAACATACATACATCTCAAACTCATAACCTCCCTTTTCTAAATCGTTTAAAAAGTGGATACAAACAATCGATATCCAGTTAACACAATAAATTTTATTATCTTCACGTTATTCGGTACCAATAAACCAGTTATTAGTGAATGGAAGTTTTGAAATAGCTTGTCCAAGTTTGTATTTCCTCTATACATTTGCTGCCTACAACTTTGTATATTGCTAGATTAGACTAGTAAATCACGCGATTTAATGTTTTTTGTATTATTTACAATATGAATAAGATTACAGAAACGCAGGAAATCACTATTTAAATAACTGTTTAGTTCAGTTTCACGCTATATAGGGGGAACCTAGTGTTAAGACACTCCGTTGCCTATTTTCCGCCACTCGGGGCTTAGTGTGTTGAGTGGAATATTCAGGAGGAAAACTAGTGATAAGTGACTATTCTGTATTTTTCGTGTATTTAGAATTTATAATAGAAATATCGAAGGAATAAAATTCCCCCAAGTTGAATTCGAACCTACAATTTACCGTGCAGTAACAGTAGCTGCTTTATAACTGTATATTTTGTAAATCTAAGAAATATAATACCACAAGCAATATCTCTTAAATGGGCAAAAAGTGAACAGAATATATCTTAAAACTATGGCAAGAAACATATGATATAAAATGAAGAATGAAAGTGCATCACCACTGGGTGAAGCTAAAAAATAAAATAAAAACAGACAACATTTTAAAAGCGACATTTTTAAAAACATTTTAACTCAAATCTTCTAATATAATAAATATATCTATAATATTGTCTGTCGTTCTATCTAAAAGAAAACATAATTTTTTAGTATATTTAAAAATATAGTAAAATGCTACTAAATTAAACTATCTTATGTTGTCTATGTTATAAGCCACTTAGCGCTTTTTTCCGTATGTTTGTAAACAAAGTGAAAGCGGATGGTTACTATATTTTTTTAGCTTCACGCTGTATCCTGCGTATAGCAGGGTAGGCAGAGGGAACCTGGGAACCTGGTATTTAACCCAGTATTAAACACTAGGTTTCCACGTTCGCCGCTCAACATGTAATGCCTCCAGAATTCCACAAAAAGTGGGGAACGGCAGTGGGAAGAAAGAATGAATGAACCAAGTTTATTAGCGCTAGGTTCCCAGGTTCCCTGTGCCTACTATGCTATGTGCTAAATAAACAAAAATACATATATTTATTAATATGTTTATAACAGCATGTATGGAAGTCATGATGCAGCTTAAGTACTCCACCTCTGACTTTAAAACGAGTTTTATCTTTATTGATATGAAATATTAATTACTGTAAACATTAGTTGCAAACACGCTTTACACGTTTTACTTGTTTTTGGTGGAAAATCTTAGATTATCTTCTAAAATATTACATATAGATGTTATGGCTTAGTTGGGATATATTCAATTTGAGTATTTGAGTGGCAGTAGAGTCTTCTAAAAAGAAACAGACCTAAAGAAAATCAACTTCACGCTGTATCCCGCACACAGCAGGGTAAACAGAGGAAACCTAGTATTAAGACACTCCGTTCCCCATATCCTGCCAAACTTTACGAGGCCTTGGTGCCATGCGAAGAAATGAAAATATTAATAAATAACAATTCATTCCCTTGAGTGGGGATCGAACCCACAGCCGTCGCGTACAGTCACACCCTTGTTGCCCATACTTCACCATAATATTTATATTTGATCCCATTTGAAACTTTGACCCGCTTACCCATCAACATATTGACAGACACGACTTTAACACATGTATTACAATCTAATAACATTTTTTTACAGTTTTGGGTTAAAAATGTTTATTTCTTCTTTTTTCTCACGAAAACATGAACATGTGGTGATTTAAGAAGATTTTGGTAAAAAATCATCTTATTTGGGTCAACTTAAAATACTTAAAAATAACTACTAATAAGTAATAGGTATATACGAGATATATATACTCGTATACCCTATGTTTTTCGTGTTATTCTCATGTTTTTTATTGACGGATATCTAATTTCTATATACATAAATGAAAGCTGCTTTCTAGAGATCTCTTAGACATTTGTCACATGGCATTTGATGGAATTAAACGCCGCACGTTGTCTCGTTACAAGAGCGAGGAAATGGAAATATTGAATATTTCATTCCCCAGAGTGGGGATCGAACCCATTACACTACTAGGGTATATACAATTTAAATATTCTCAACTATACTCTACAATTTAATATGTTTATTAGATCAATTATCGTCGATGACTACTTTATTCTCTAACAGACTAATTATATCTGCAACTGACAGTTACCAGTTCAAATTCAATATATCAAAACGTTAGTAATTAAAGAGAATAAGTAATTCCAGTCTTGGCTAGGCCAGACATGAGAAATGGAAGTGACTTAGTGGGAACGGAGTGTCTTAGCTCTAGGTTCCCTCCGTTTACCCTAAAAAAAACCCTGTAAAAAAATCTCGGGATTTGAGCGCTAGTGGGATTTTCGATTCGTTTTAATTAGTATGGCTTAAGTTTTCTAAAAATATTTTTCTATTCTTAGGTAAATCACACATTTCTCTCTTAAACTTAAAAATTTAAATTAAAAAAAAAACTAAATTAAATGCACCGAAATAAATCTTATACCGTAATAATATGTCAAAATCAATTTTCATAATAATGATTGATTGGACTTACATAAGTCGGTCAGAAAATGTCTATTGACGTTTAATGGGGGTTATTTTATTATTAGTTACGGTTTGTACTCGTACTAAATTACATATTAAATTATTTAAATTGTAGGTACCTTTTATCACAAGTTCGTGAATGAAGCTTAATATCCATTCGGATTAGAGTCAAAGTTTGATGAGTGGTGGAACTTAACGCCGCGCTCCGTCTTAAGCTGAAACTTAAAACAAACAAACATGCTGGACGAGCTTTGCCTTGTTTCTACAACGAAAAAACGATTATATTAAATACATAGTTCATTTTCAACATTTTTCAACAATAACAAAAATACTTTTTAAAAACGTATAAAAATTTCAACGTTCTTGAGAACGTACGGCTTAGTGGTCAAAGCGCTTGGATGGTTTCCAAGGGGCGTGAGTTCAAATCCTGCTACGTTCATGCAATTTATATTAAAAATATTTTTAAATATTACATAAACTTTCATTCATTCTCCACCATTTATTCTAGCGTCAGTAGTGTCAGTTGTAAGTAAATCAGAAAACACACAGTTAATTTATATGAGCGTCCAACACTAATAGCGGCTGCCGCGTAAGCCAGGAAATGCCATATTAGACATACAATCGTATTTTATAGACTGCAGGCGCCGGTTGCGACTGATTTCTTGTAGGGTTCACAAAACTTGTGGAGATTTCTTTTTAAATTATGTGTTGAGTTGCGGAACTCAACGCCGCGTTGTCAGATGTTGCGACGGTGTTAGACGAAAAAACTTAAATTATATTTATGTATAGATATCATTTCGTTATTCAATTTTGATATAATGAATATTTAGTTGACGCTGTCCTTTACCCTTTCCTGTGAGATTTTTTAGGAATCCTTTTATAGTGAGTGCCTTACACTCCTGAGGACCTTGCATGTTAAATTTCAGTGTTCTACGCCACTTCTGGCTGTTCGTCTGTTGTTGTCTGTAAATCACTCAGTAATAGAAGATTTTTATAATCTGTACGACTTTGTATTTTTTACCGCACTTAGCAGAGTAAAAAGAGGGAACCTGGGAACCTAGTGTTAAGACATTTCGTTACCATTAAAACACTTGCGTATCTTACTTTCCGCCGAATTATGGAGGCATTGCATGTGTGTAACTGGAAGTGATAGACCACCACGCTTGCCTCGTTACCAGAGCAGAGAAACGAAAATGTTAAATATATAATTTCCTCCAATGGGAATCGAACCCATAACCCGTCGCTCTTACCACAACGGCCCTCAAAAAATTGGCTGTATTTAGACAGATATTAAAGAAATAAACAGAGATAACCTTACATAAACAAAATATGATATTCATAAGACCTTCCTACACATTTTATTTTATTTAACCATATTACAAACATGTTTGTGTTTACAGTACTATAAATATTTCTAGATTTCAGACCGCAACACGTCATATATAGAGTTAGTGTTGATTTCACACGTGCTTCTTACATAAAGTTGGTCTTGAAATTTAGAATTAACTAGCTTTTCAACCTGACTTCACACGGTTAAATAAGCCTTTTTTTTTAAATAGACATTTTTTTTTTAAATTATGTTAGGTATTCTTTAGAAAGTATGAAATGCCACACTTTTAATAAAATTTAAGTTCTGCAAGTAATTAATAAGTAGCTTTTTAAATTTAAAAAAATGTAAATTTCCAATATTATCTAACTGTTTAGGAGATTAAACCAAAATACAGACAAACACCGGAAATTATAAACAATATATTTATAAGGAAATATAATATATTTATTTGTGGTCAAGTTCGCTATAGTAATAAAATCTTCATTCTAGTAGGTACTTTACTTGTATGTATATATATGTATTACTAGCTACTAACCCCGGCATCGGTCGCGTTATGTAATAGAAATAATTAAAAATTATGAGTGACAGACTAACGTGACTAACGTGATGATAAGTAGAATAACTAACGCAAAAATATTTTTTAATTCAAGTCAAGTGTTCCTGATATTAGGGCGATCAAACAAACAAAAATCAACATTATAATATAGAAGTATATAAAGATACTTATAAAGATTTTACGTTTTAACATAAAGAGTAATGTAAACTTTCAGTTAAAGTTTTCATAGCTTTTACATAACACCGCACTCAAAGACGATAATTAGCGTTTATCTATCACTAAACTGGTACTAATCGTAATTAAATTAATATTAATATTCATTTAAATATTATTTGTCATCTAAAATATCGATTATACGGTTATATTAGTGTTTTTTTTTTATTTATAATAGAGACAGTGGTACAAACTAACTATTAACGCGATGCTTATATATTCAATTCCCATAAGGGAAATAATGGAGTATCTTGACACTAGGCACACTGCCTATTCTGAAGCATATCTCATATGAAAATAAAGCACGATATTTAGTTTTGCACCCAACAAGCAAAATCTTGAAAATAAGGGCAAAAATAAGTAACAAAGTTCCTTAACACTAGGTTCCCTCGGCCTTCCCAGGTTTAACCTCAGTATAAAAAAAAATATATTTTTTTTTAATAAGCATTACATGTTAACTACTTAAGGCCAGCCCTGACGTAGGGTCACGACCCTGTTAGTACAAGGTCAATTTCTTTCTCTATTTGTTTAAGGGCGGTCTAAAAATAGTTGCAGTTTATGCTAGATTGATTTAAATGTTCATTTAAACTGTTATCTTTATGCAGCTTCCGCATGCGTGGAACAGCGTGTAATTGTAAATGTAGGTGTGGGTTCGATTCTATTTCTATTTTTAGGGAAGAGAGATCTATTCTTTTAAATATACTACGTGATAAATCGGTAAACCTAACGTCGCCTTATATGGCTAAACGAAATTAAAATAAATAATTTTCTGATTAAGCTCAAAAAATGTAAGGTTCAAAGATATATGGTATAAAAACCATCATTAAGTGCAAAGAGAAAGTAGAAAATAAGACAAAATAGAAAAAAATAATTCCTATTGCTATTCTATTTATTATACAATTGAAACAAAACTAAACTCAGCGTTAATTTCCACCATTAAACACGTAATGTCTCGATCTCCGGTGCTTGGGGAACGGAATGTCACAACACTATATCTAACCACATAGCTATATGTGGGATAGAACTTGAAGCTAAAATACAAATGGAGTGTATCGACACTAGTTTAATGACACTACCCTTCTTTAAGGAGAAGATGCGAGGTTTAAATTAAATAGGTAATAATTATTCACCAAATGACTTAACCCAAAAGTATTTTTTTGTTCGTCTTTCGTAATATTACGCTAAGGTACCTTCCACAAGAATTTGGTACCTACGAAGGGCGCTATTACTTAATTTTACGTGTTGTATGCAAATGATTTAGCTAATTCTACTTTAGTCATCATATATGTATTGATTGTGGGTTCAATTTCTTTTTTCGTATCACGCGTTAACCTGTACATAGCAGGATAGGTAGAAGACTTAGAGTTGAGACAGTGCGTCCCTTTACATTCAAGCACTCACATTACTAAATGAGAAATACAATGTACAGGTAAAACCTCAATGAAAAGGTAAAAAAAATAACCATTTCATTTCTTTGGTTGAAGATTTCTAGAAAAGCCACTATTACGAAATCTCTAGTTAAATAATCAAAGTAACATTGATAGTGTATAAAAGTGTATTCAGGATTAAAGACAATATGAAACACAATAGGCCTTCAATGTTCCGTGAAAGTGGAAATCTACACTTTATGCCGATTTCTGCGTAAATTATTAAGACCTTTTACACCACATGTCAGAATGATAAGAACGGCGTTAAGTTTCGCGTTTATTACTCTCACCAATAATAAACATGTCGCTAGGTTGTTTATTTTCCACTAATAGATTTTAGAGGCCAGTAATGGCGCAGGGACAAACGTGTGACTGTAAAGGCGACGGGTTGTGGATTCGATTTAAACTTGAGTAAATGAAATATTTAATATTTTCATGGCTCTGGCAACGAGGCAAAGCGCGGCGTTGAGTTCTGCCACCTAACACGTAGTGTCTTTAGAATTTTGCGTAATGTGGGGAATGGAGTGTCTTAAAACTAGGTTGCCTTCCCTAACCTGCTATATGCGGGATACAGCGTGAAACTGAAAAGAAATAACTTATAGTTTCATATACAATTTTTCTTGTAAATTGCAAGCAATCATCTCCAGCACAGGTATATGAAGCGTTTACGAGGTGAGGATTTCTAAACTGTTATAAACATCTTTCCTGCACTTAACGAGTATTTGATGGGTTTTAAAACTTTCTAAATTATTATGTTTAGATACAGATCGTCGTTTTTTTTATTAAAAAAAAATAGTAGAATTAAATTTTTCTTATATAAAGGCATTTCCATTGTTTTGTGGACAGGCAAAGAAAATGTAGTAATGAGTCTCTCTGCCTTTTACGTTTTGTTTATTTAGAGATATTTAGTAGAGCGGCGTAACTTAACGTCGCACTTTATCTTAGCTAGTGGAATTAAACTTCATAACCATTCGCTAACAAAAACTGTACTATAATGACGTCATCGACATCAGACATCTGTATACGATATTTCTTTTATTTTCATTCATCTCGGCTCTGACTTCTGTTGCATCACAACGTGCATATTAACGTTTTAAGCAAGTTATTTTTGTATTTAAAACTAGCGACCCTTTGCGGCTTCGCCCGCTTGATATATAATTATTATTTTACATAATTATTAATTTGCTAATCTGCCTTAGTTTTGTTTTCTTTTAATAATATAATTTTAAAAACAAAACTTATGCTGAAAAGTTAAGTTTCAGCTAATTAAAAAAAAGAGAAGGTATAGATTTCAGTCCATATTTACATTATGTTTTCATTGTCTACCACTTAAAATATACGGCGGAACTCAACACCGCGCTTCGTTTTATTACTACAATAATAAAATAAAATAAATAAAACATTTCGGATCGGGAATCGAACTCGTAACCGTCTTGTATACAATTAGAATATTTTATATTAAAAAAAATAGTTAACTAATTTAACTGACCAAGGGCCAAAGTACGTATAAGTAAAGAAATTTAAGTCACGTGGTTAATTAATATTCATAAACGTGCTGTGACTATACAAAATAAATACTTCGTTCATATTTGAGGCCAGTGTAACTGTAGCATCGACTGGTTGTGGGTTCGATCCCCTCTCGAGGAAATTAAATATTTTTGGCGAATTCTCTGCCTCGAAACTAGAGCGAAGAAATGAAAATATTAATTAATAGTAACTCATTCCCCAAATGAAAATCGAACCTATAATCGTCACGTTTAAAGTCCAACCCTTGTGCCCCTGAATATATAGGTATATGTTTATATAGATTACCTAAAGCGGATTTAAATGTCACAGTGTCCTATTCCTTGGACGATGTAGAGCTTCTGTAATAAGCTTAAAAAAACAATCGTCGCCTTCGACCTATTACTGTAAAATCCTTGTAGTTTACTTATACACTATTTTTTTATAATTAGTTAAAATAAAAAAAAGTTTAATTTAGACTGTGTTTGGTGTTGAGTTCTGCCTTCAATCTTTTTGAGAAAACAAAAATAGAAACCACAGCGATTTTACAATTACTAACAAGATTTATTATTTTTAAATGCTAAAAAACACAAAAAAAAAAGATTTGAACATGGCGGTAATCGAACTCGCGCCTTTCGGAATCCGTCTAAGTGCTCTAGCCAATAAGATTATACGTCTTTGTCGATATATAAAAAAAATAAAAGTGACTTTTGTATTTGAACCTGTACCTACCATACAGACAGTATGTTCAAATAAATTATTAAAAAATAATATGTATTAGGTATATATATACCAGTGTGACAGTGACCTATATATTTGTACTTCTTCACCAAATTTCCCCTTCAATAGGGTAATCTTATTTGAATTTTCTCATAACGTACCCTATTGTCCCCAAAACCCTGATGAGATAACATTCGAATGACATTGAATTTGGGTAAAATGTATAAAATTTAGGTATTTTGATTAAAATACATATTTTTATCAGGTTTACGCTGATAAAAATATGGAGTAGGCAGAAGGAACATGAAAAAAGGAAGGTGTTCAGACACTCCCTTCCCCACTTTTCACCGATTTTTTCGAGACATTGCTTGTTGAAAGGTGAAATTCAACGCCGCGTTTGGTATTTTTATATTTAATACAAATTTATTAAAATGTCAACATAATACATAGAATAATAAATAATAATCGACTGACAATAATATATGGCGGTTCGTCACTGCAACGATGACAGACCCAAGAAGTATTATTTATATTATTTTGCAATTAATCTATTAAATTATATTATTGATTAATATTCTGATTTAACTGATTTTAATTTAATCAATAAATTAATCAATTTTTGACGTGTACGTTTTTCAAATGCGGACTCACTAAGCGAAAAAATATTTGTACTTTCACCCTGTATCCCGGAGATAGCAAGGCAGAAGGAACCTGGGAACCTCCGTACCGTTCCATACTTTTAAAATATTTAAAATCGTATCTAAACAACGTGTTTGATATAAAATATTAGATCATAATGTGAAATAACAATAACAATGATTACACGGAGCTGGACTTCAAAGGGCTATCGTACATAAATAACATTAGGGTCGCGAGGTGAACGATTCTTATAAGGGTTGGTCTAAGATATAAGCTTTTATCATATAAAAAAATATATATAACTAAAGCTTTTGTATGTAAAAATGTAATTATGGGACATGCAAAATAACCTCTTTATACAATTCTGTTATACCATATAAAATGGCGGTAGAGTTTTTATAATATGAATAGGAAGAAATTGCTAAGAATTGAACCCACAGTTTTCGCAGGCAAATAGAAACCTCAGTATAACAATTTTAATTGTACCTATTGTATCCTATTAATGTTATATATTTTTAGCTTAACTCTAAATCCCGCTTATTACACCGTAGGCAGAGGGAACCTAGTGTTAAGACACTTTATTTCCCACATTTTTTTATTAATAATAATAATAGTTATTAATAATACACATATCTACAATAATATTTAATTTATACGACCGAAGTGAATGTGTAAACTCCATAATCTCCATGCTAACATTTATTTATAAGGTAAAATTACTCTAACTAAGATTTACTTTCATTACTAAGAGAAAGGCTTTACGTAACCGTCTGTCACCATTTGCGATAAGGTCGCCATAATCAATCAGATTTGAAGGGATTTTTCCATAGTTATGCAATTTTTTGGGTTCCGTACCTAAAATATGAAAACGGAACCCTTAACCCCGTTTTGCTGTCAGTGTGTCCAGACCATTTTTCTCAAGAGGTAGAGGTATCAAGCTGAAATTAATATCAAATATTTAGACAGCCCTTTGAAGCTCAGAAAAGTCAAACTTCTAATTCAACGCAAACTTAAGTTGGTGAACATTTATAATTTGTACTTCCCATTAATCTACAAGCCTTAAATTGGTACAGAATCCTCGTTGGGTAAATCCGACTCGCACTTAACTTGTTTTTTTTGTTAAATGTTATTATGTAGACACCAATAGAACTACTAGTTTTTGTGTAAAAGCAGAAAGTGTGTCGCTTAATTCGTATTCGTGTTGGTACGTAATATTTTTTTAACACTAGTTTTAATAGTTTAACATTAGTAAAGGTCAGTCGTGGTGTAGAGGCACTATAACTCTATAGGCAACAGGTTGTAGGTTCGATTCTCACTCGAGGAAATAAAACATTTAATATTTTCATTTCATCGCTTTTGTAACGATGGCTTCTTTTAACGAAGGCAGTGCGGCGTTGAGTTCCACCATTCAACACGCAACGCCTCCAGAATTCGGTGAAGAGTGGAGATCGAAAATGTCTTTAAATGGTTTAATATTCATATTTCGTTGATAAATTCCAGTTAACTTGTCAGATAGATGTCGTAAGAATAAAAAAGGACTATATTTTATATGTAAAATTAGATATAAATTTATTATATTTTATTATGAAATTAAATAACAAAAACAAGAGCCTCAGATCTCTTTATTAAGATATGTGGAACAAACAGCCTATTATAATCCAGTTAAGTTTTAGGTTAGGTCACGCAGGTATTATTTACATACATTTATTTATATTTGTAACACATATTTAATATATAAAAGCCATTATGGCGCAGTAGTACAAGGACTGACTGAGAACGCAGTGCTCGTGGATTCCGCTCCCAGTTTGGAGAATTAATTATTTTCATTTCACTCGATCTAGCAGTAAAAAAGGCTGCAGGCAGTTAGTAACTTTACAGTCAATATCTCGAATTTGGGCGGAAAATAAAAAGTGTCTTGACACTATGTAAAGCTTTGTATTGAGTGGCGGAACTCAACACCGCGCATTACCTCGACACTAGAGCAAAGAAATGAAAATATTAATGAAATGCCTAAAATTACCATATTAAGTCATAAGCATTCATAAGGTGTTTGTTAACGGCGGTGTGACCGTATGACCTAGACTAACACCTCTAGTAGTTCTAGTATTTAAAGAATGGTGACTAAATCTTTTTAAATATTATGCGTAGGGTATAAAAGAAAATGAGGACGTGAGATGTGCTTGGAATTTGTTTTTGCAATATCACCGGAAAGTATGGTTGTAGGCGAATATTTTGGGTTCGATTTTCTTTTGGTTTAGTAATAAATGATTGAGAAAAATAAAAAGTACGTTTTTTATGTAAATTATGTAAAAAAAGTCCCTGGGCCCCTGGCTGGCTGAGGGAACCTGAGTACCTAGTGTACATTTCGTTTTCAAGAAGACATTTTCCCCATTTTTCTTCGAATTATGAAAGCATTGCATGTTGAGTGACAGATCTCACGTTACCAGAGAGATGAAAATATTAAATATTTCATTTCCTCGAATGGGAATCGAACTTGTGCCCCTGCGCCACAATCAGGGTTAATTATCTACTTCACTTAATATTTTTTAAGTATAGTTAGGCGAAATCGGTTGGTTATTTTAATATGGTTGTCTGTACTGTTTATACTAAGTTCTCATAGTCAACCCTGCTATAGGCAAGCAGAAAAGTGTAAATATATTTTTTTTAAACTTTATATTTTAAATATTTATACTATATAAAAATCGCCATGACTTCATTAAGACAGAATCATCTTTCCCCAAATATTATTATTTTAAATCTAAGGCCGTGTCAGTCAATCTACATATTTATAAAATAACATAAATGTTGACTGACAATGACTGACATTAATTGACAGTGACAGCTAAGAAAGAAAAATATGAGAGTTCTGTTATATTGAAAGTCATTTGAATTTAAACATAAAAACCGTTATTACTACGGATTTGTATAGAAAAAAATAGCAAAAAATGGTATAGGATATACTTATGTTGTTATTTTTTCTTTTGCTTCCCGGAAATACCAGTACAAAAATTAACTTCATTATTTTATTTTATTCTTATTTGAAGCATTCGACTGTAAATGAGACGGTTGCAGGTTCAATTCCCACTCGGGGAATAAATTGTTTTCATTTCCTCGCTCAGATAAAATTTTTAGGGGGGATGTGATGAATTAAAATAATTAAAGAAAGCGGCGTTAAGTTATGCTAATCAAATGTTTTGGATTCGGGCGTAGAACGAAAAACGGAATGTCTTAACACTAATTTCCACCTGCTTGTCCTGAAATGAAATTACGGTTACCTTACGTCTAATTGTAGAAAAAACATATTAAAATTACAATTTAAATTTAGATTGAATTAATAAAGAAAATAACAGAAACTGTGGGAAAATATCTGAATGGGAAATCTAGATTTCGCATAAATGTAGCGCAATTACTAAGTTCTCTTAATTAAGTATAATTAATTTAATTAATTTAATAATTCATAGCACAAATGATGAGTGTAGGTTCAAATTCCACTTTAGAAAACATATAAAAAAGACAATGTTTTGACAAGCAGATATATTAAATAACTTAGTTTTATGTACTTTACAGTTCCAGTTGCAATTATGGTTTATACTTTATGCTGGATTGCTGAGATTCCCTAATGACGGCGTGTTGAGTGGCGGAACTAAACACCGCGCTTTACCTCGTTACCAGAGCGAAGAAATTGAAATATTAAATATTTAATAACAAGTGGGAAGCAAATTCACAAACACTTGGGCACTGTTCCTGCTATACATAAAACAACTATCGGAAGCTAAACTACCTACTATATTTTGCGATATTTTCAACTTCGCTTGTATAGATATAATTAGTTTTTGTTACATAGGTATACCTACACAGACAGACACACAGCGTTTCCGTTAGAGCTGACAGTTTGACAAGGAACCTAAAAAGGAGCTTGCAAATTATGGAAGCAATTAAAATTCACACTACGTCTTAATAAGCGTTGAATAATTATATTTGTTGAGCTTATCTGTTTCTATGTGGAGAACAGTGCGCAAAATGTTTATAGCTAGCGAAACACACGCGGCTTCGCCCGCTTAAACTTATTGTTATATTATAGCGCAAAATTTTATTCTTTTAAAATATATTTTTTAATAAAAAATATCCTATCTCCTTTCTAAGACCTCTAATAAAATATGTGTAAAAAGTTTCATGATAATTGATTGATTGGTTTTGGCGTGGAAGCGTAACAAACAAACTTATATTCACATTTATAATATTAATATGATGATATTATTGTAAAGTTTTATCTAAATCCGAAGAATCTATATATTTCTTTATCTATCTATCTAATATGAACGTAATGCCTCCGAATGAAATTTGAACCTGCATTCATCGAACCCATGTTGTTGAGAATGCGTAAACATCTGTTTATTTGTAATAAGCTTTGTGTTATTAAATTGACCTCTAAATGTGATATAATTTATATTAATTATTATTTACAAGCAATAATTAATACATACAATATATGTGGTTAAGCATATTTACTCCAGCTATGACTGTAAGAGTGGATATGTGTGCTGATAAGTGCGGAACTGTGGACATTAGGCGGAACTCAACGTCGCACTTTGTCTTGATACCAGAGCCAAAAATGTTTTATTCCCTCGAATGGGAATCGAACTCCCAATCATCACGCTTACAGCATTTGTCTTATCTTTTCCTAGCCTAGTCTTAGCCAGACTTTTAAAAGAAGGTGTTTATATCTACATTGTAATGGAATATATAACCGTAGTCTTCGAACTTGCAACCTCTTGTCCTAGGAAACCTGGCGCCACATTTACATTGAATATTTACTCTTATCTACGTAGACTAAGCAAATTAGATAGTTAATTAATATTAATTGCTAATTCTGAGACTGGTTAACGGTAGCTGACACGAATTAAATGCTTGATGTTTTTATGTGAATTGCAATTGCAAGATTTAATTATGTTGTCACTGGTTCAAGTACCGGGAGAAGCAAATATTATTTTTAATATGCTTAAGTGTCTTTAATTTGTGAAATATTTTTTTTATATTCTACAGTGAAATTATATATAAGTAGAAATATATAAATATATAATAAATTAATTCAATTTTTTATTATTAAGGGAGTTTAATTTGAGGCCGTCG
Organism: Heliconius numata; assembly: GCA_016802625.1. Taxonomy (NCBI): domain Eukaryota; kingdom Metazoa; phylum Arthropoda; class Insecta; order Lepidoptera; family Nymphalidae; genus Heliconius; species Heliconius numata. The sequence continues at coordinate 9,072 of JAEBDU010006930.1, read as the reverse complement.
CAACGTCATGGCATCTGACAAGTAAATGTCGTAGGTTCGATTACTACTCGGGGTAATAAATTATTAACTGCTCAACCTTCCTTGTCGCAAAACAAAAAACGTGCTTTTTTACATTTTCTTTTCCTTTTCATACAAATTTTCCATAAATTTAGATTTATAAAGATAATAATATCTAACCATTAGATTTTATCATGGAATGTCAAAGACCATTGCAAAGTTATTACAATAAACGACTAACTATATAGAAATGCAAGGATTAAAGTACTTTCACCTCTTCTTGTGCGTAAGTTAAAACGTTATTTGCAAAAGGCTTACATTTCTCCATTGCTAAGCGCATCGTATGGCCACTAGATACCAGGGGTGCTTAAATAGTGGGTCGCTAGATTTATTGAAAGAACCCATACAATTTTTAAGAGGTACCGTGTTCATATTAGATAGAGTTAGCATATTCAGTTCCGATCGTGGCATTTGTAAAAAAATGGAAACAATTAATTCTCTAGAAAAGAAAAAAAGAATTGAACGCACAACTCTCGCGTTTACAAGATACCTACTGTGCTGCTGCGGTACGACACCATTAAAAATTATTTATAATCATGACTATTTTCTGGTTCAAAAATACGTTCAAACATAAACCAATACATACTTAAAAAAACTATTTGACCTTTTTTCTAAATATTTTTTTTGCGTATATTTATTTGACAGCCCCTAAATAATCCATAAGTGACCACCGACGACCTAAATACCTTTGTCATTGACACATTGTTTAATATAAGATCGATAATATTTATTTTGAAATGCTATAAAAATAATATCTTTTGTATGTCTGTAGGTACTGTAGTCTTTTGTTATTATCATATTGTGAAAACATTCGTACTATATGCAACGGTTGACTAAGAAGATAAAAATGTGTAATCATTTTTAGTGTAACATTGCTAAGTAATATGAAGGTTGTGGGTTCAATTCAGTAATAAATATTTTTCATAAGATATTTTCAGTGATGGTTTACGTAATAAAAGTTATTTCATAAATAAAATAATAAGAGTAGGTGAAAGAGAAAATCTTACTTGCTTATTTCATACATATTTACTTTGTTTTACGTTTTTTTATATTTTTTTATAAATATTATTTTATTTATTTCATATTTATTTTATTTTCATTGTTTATACCTAACGGGTAGTCAAAGGGAACCAGTCGTAAATTAAGTATTTATTTATAACCTTTCGTAGAGACAAATAGGTTTATTTACTATGAAATTTAATGTCCACATTATTCTAATTTACGTTCTAGCTTGCCATCGAAGCAACGCGCATCGCATATATACGACGAGTGTAATTTGCCAAATAGTTCTATTGCCAATATTTAAAGTAATGGTTTGAACCTGAGTAGAACCTAGCACGAAAACATGTTATTTGTATATATTTATAACATGTCCCGACGGACTATCCAACATAGAAATATTTTTTCAATACGAATCAGTAGGTATTGAGATTAGAGCATTCAACCAAACAAATAGTGAAACCTAACATCACGTTTAGGAATAACTTTTTTTTAGCTTCACGCAGTAACCCGCACATTAGAGGGAATATAAGGTACATTCTATTCCCGACTAATGCCCGATTTTTAAGACCTCGCTTGTTGAGGCGTACTTCAACTTCGTTTTATTATTAGAGGGAGACAATAAAAACTACCTACTAACATAATTGACCAAATACCGTCAAATATCTCTGAAATCTTTTTTAAATAATCTCTATTTATTAACAAAAAGAAGAATTTTACGTACAAATAAACTAATATATAATATCTTAATAAGTATCTAGAGAAAACTACGACCGAAAACTAGTCTAAAATATAACATTTAACTACACCTTTATATTTAGAAACAAAAACAACTAGCACTTTATTAGATATTTATTTTAAAGTTCAGTCGTATCTACCAGTTTATTTAAATGATAGTTAAACTAACTAACTAACGTTTATTGCGACGTTAAAACTGACACGGATAGTTAACTACCGTATATTTGGTTAAGGAAATGCATAATACGTGACGCAATACTGAAATAAAGTATTTTTCTCATAAAACTTTCCAATTGAGGATCTCCATATTCGAGACATCAAGTGTTGGCGTAACTGAACACTGCCCTTAATCTTGCCAGAGCAGGGACAAAATCTCATTTTCTCCAGTAGAAAACGAATCCACAAACACCAAACCAGAAAAATAACTTTATAATACTAATAAAATATTTATTAAAATATTTTTTTATCTTAATTGAAAAATTCATAAAAAAAAACATAAGAAATATATTAAAAACCTAGGTAGGTACATAAAAATTATTAGTTCAGTAATAATGCCTTAAAAACTGACTCAATATTTGAGCAGTTACGGCTTCCCGGACATTTTAATGAAGCCGTAAAAAAACTTGGTTTAAATCGTCCGTTACAACGGTCGACACGGCTCATGACAAAATATAATTATAATCACCACAAATTTTACTCAGGGTGCATAGGGGTCCCCCTATAAGCGTGTGAGTTTAAATTCGACGGATATGGGTTCGATTCCCATTCAGCTTCGCTTTGGTACCAAGGCAAAGCGCGTCGTTGAGTTCCATGCACCATTCAATATCAATGTCTCAAAAATTTGGCGGAGAGTTAGGAACGCAGTGTCTTAAAACTAGGTCCCTCTGCCAACCCGCTCTCTGCCTGCCATATGTGGAATACTCCATGATCCAAGATGGAAGCTGCTTTATTTATCCAAATAGAATTTATTTGCAAATAGAACTTAGTGTTCTCTAACAAAGAAAAATATTGCAAAAACGGATGAACTTGAGAGCTTTCGATAGCATGAGCATGATTCTCAGAGTGAATCTTAGTTACCACCACTGGACCAAGCGGGCGAAGCCGCAGTTATTACAAGTGTGTGGACATTTAAATAAACCTATCTCAGCAAGCACTTGAAAAATAACTTATTTATAAGAATTTACTATATTATATTCGTTATACAATTGTCTTTAAGATTCTTCAACTTAATGCTATTGAATAATTCAAAATTATGTGAATAATGCAGCAGCTCGATTCCAAGATGTCTTCGAAAGCAAAGTAATGTTTTAAGAAGAATTATTACAGGATATACTAAATTTCTTTTTTCTTTTTAAAAGGCACTTAAGCATTAAAATTAAGGAATTTGGTATGTGACTCATTGTGGAAGTTATCTAAGTAGTTAACGGAATGTCGTCCTTTTAAATATTTCAATAAATATTTCGAGAGCAGTTCCTATTAAATTCTTTTAAAGTCAAAGACGAACATCCGCCGTCATGTTGCAGGAGCACTAGAGTGTGACGGACGACGGTTGTGGTATCGATTCCCACTCGAGGAAAGGAATTATTATTTTTTAATATTTTCATTTCTTCGGTCTGGCCACAAGGCAAAAGCCCAACGTTGAATTCCGCCACTCAACACGCAGTGCCTCCAAAAATTCGGCGGAAGTGTTGAACTTAGTGTCTTAACACTAAATTCCCTCTGTTGTATACGGGATACAGCGAGAAGCTGATAATTTATTAAGTCAAAAAAAAAAAATCTTTAATATGTGTGTATAGATACTAATCTTAATTTATTCATATCATTAAAGAAGTTTTTAATATTATTTCTATTTTCATACTAATTTAGTTCTTTCCTTTCAGACGGTATCCGAGCAACGTGCGCCCGCGCAACCTGAGATGCAGGCCCGGCACAGCTTCTTGTGGCATCTGCTCATCGATCTACCCATATTATTACTTGGTAAGTACATTATTTAATAAAAGAAATGCGTAACTTAACTCTTCTAATATTTGGTTATACAAATATATCTTCCAGGTTCCTTTTGTTAAAAATATATTTTACATTTTTTCGAATTGTAGCCAAAAAAATCTTATGTTTTTTCTTTTGTTCTTATGTTTATGTTTATTTTTGAGACATTGCGTGTTAGTGGCGGAGCCCAACGCCGTTAAATATACATATTGGACGCAACACCTATTAATAATAATAGTCAGTCTGTCATTACATATAGAAAACGTCGATTGACCTGCTTTTCAGTACCATTTTGATTGCATAAGTAATAAAAAATAGATGCACATTATACCTACGTAGAAACATACGTTGCGTTGTAAACCGTTATAACAATAAATAACGGATGGACTGTAACGATATGGTGAATTTATTACCTGAAATTATTATATATAAATATATATGAAGAAATATATGTCTAGTTAAAATTTTATTTAGGGGAATTTAGGTATAATATAGAGATCCGCCACTCAACACATAATGGCTCCGGAATTCCGCTTAAAGTGGAGAATGAAAGTGTCTTAAAGTGATTTAAGGTTCCTACTACATAGCCTATGTTGCGAATTAAACGTAAAGCAGATTTTTTTTGCTTCAAGATAGCAACTGTCTGAAATAAGGAAGGCCCTTTAACGCCAAAATATATTTTTATTGCGATATTCTATATTAAAAATATAGGTATGTATTTATGCGTATTATGTAGTGTAATACAGGATTAAATATAAAAAACAATGTAATATTTGTTTTTCGGACTACTTAGACAATACGCGGCGTTGGGTTACGCAATTCAGAAAACCTTCCACGTAGTAGCTCTGAATAGGTAAATCAAAAATGGAAAACGTGTGAACTTATCATCTAACACTGAATAGAACTGGAGATATGGAAAAAAATGCAATTTTTCTTTGTTATGAAAATATGTAGCGATATAAGCATTGTTTGCAAAGACAGTGGCCGGGAGTTCAAAACAGTCATACGAAACGTATGTTATTATGATATCAGATCTTAAATATGTGGCCGGTAGCGTGTGAATGCTGTATTTACATAGAACTATTAAATACATATCTATAAAATATACGTTTATTGATATAATTAAATTGCTTAACTCATTTGTTTTGTTTTTATAGTAAAAGTTAAGTTGTTTGCATAGAATGACGTTTATTATGTGTTTAAGGTTCACGATGTATCCTGCACATAATAGGGTAGACAGAGGGAACCTGGGCACCTAGTGTTAAGACACTCTGTTCTAATTAAGACAATTCCGTCTGCCACTCTCCGCCGAATTCTTGAGATTTTACACGTTGGCGGACCTCAAGCCACGCTTTGCCTCTAAAATCTCTAATTAATCTTTAAAACTAGCAGTAATATAAAACTTCGTTTTAACACTTAGCTGTCTTCGCATATCCTGCTATATGCGGGATATGCGTGAAACAAAAAAAAAACTATGCATCTTGAAACACTACACTATTGACACACGTTAACACCCGCTTAAATATTTAATGGTTTTAAAAGCCAAGTATTTAGATAAGGATGGTTTTACTATAGATCATAGAATAGAAGAGCTGTCAGAAATGACATCGAACATTTATATTTTGTATGTTATATAGAGTTATTATTATTATTTTACACGTGTTTTGCAAATTAGCAGAGAAATAAGTCACACTGTTCTCTACTTTCCGTTTATTAGACTTTTTTTTTAATACATGACGAACCTGTTGTGCCTTTTATATCTATTTTAAACTAATGCCTGCCTGCCACCTTGTTTGCGTGGACTCTATAACTTTTGCTATAGGTACTTCATTTAACTAAACTATAAAATATTAAAAAAAACATTTATTCATATTTGAGTAGTATGGGAGATAAACAAACAGACTTTTTTTTTCTACTTAATTTTTATCATACCTCGAACGAGAATCGAATCCACAACCATCACTAACGGACCAACTTCAACTAACAGAACCAAAACACTAAAACAAAAGTATAAGCCATATAATATAGTTTTATGTTCTTTTTGTGTACAGTGGTCTTTCATTTCAACTCCGTGACCAATTAGCTTTGGCTCTGAGAGGCTCGTTTAGAAAATTTTATTTATACATTAATTAGTCCTACTGTACACTTATAACAATTATTGTATGGTTTTATTACTTCGTATATATTCATATAATATTATGTTATGAAACAGGCAAGTTTTGAATAAACTCGTGTTTTTTGCTATTTTTTTATCAGCTTCACGCTGTATCCCGCACACGTCAGGGTATGCAGAGGGGAACATAGTGTTAATACACTCCGTTCCCCACAATGAAGAAAATTGTCCAATAAAATATTACCTTTCTTAATCTTTTTCACAATTCTACATAACTAAACCTATAGATAGTTGTCGTAGTAACTATTCTAGAGTAAATTTCTGTTTTTTTTTATTCTGTAACGAGCATGCAGCGTTAAGTATCAGAGGATACTTAACGCAATATATCGTAAACTCTAGCGGAAAGCCGAGGAGAGGATCACGTCTCTAGGTTCTCTCTATCTCTCTTTGATATAGTCTGTCAAACATTTTCTTGTCATTATGTTTTATCATGAAATCAAAAAACCAAATAGCGCACGTATTCCTCATATTGCGGAATAGTCAGAGGAGACGTACCTAGTGTTAAAATACTCCGTTCCTAACCCTTCGCCAAATTTAGAGATGTAGAACTCAAAGTCGTTCGTTGTCTTCATTGTTACAAGTTACAAGCATAGAAATGAAAATACAAATTATATTGTAAATTCTATTGCTCTGACTGGCAATCGAACCTACAACCGTCGTGTTTACAGTCACACCCTAGCCACGAGACCCCTTTTAAAATCAACATATTTTTAAATAATAACACCCAAAGCCATATAAAATAGCTAGTTAAGTAAGTCATGTCTCCATTTCAACTTGGGTGGTCATCGCGACACCTGACACTGTTGACATGTAAACAATATTAGTATAGACGTGCACGTTTTTTTGTATTTTTGTATTTAAAATTACTTTGCTTAAGGTTTTTTTTTATTTTTTTGTTAGTTCTAAGTAGTTCTAGTTATTATTTTTGGATGTGGAAGCTTAGTGTTATGTCACTTTGTTTTAATTTTATCACCTTTTTAGTGACCATAATTTAGTAAAAAAGGCTAGGTGTTTATTTAGATTCATAAAAACATAGGACCCAGTAGTCGCGGAGGGAATACAGGTTTTGGGTTCGATTCCCATTCGAGGGCATGAAATATTTAATATTTTCATTTCTTTGGTGTGGTAACAAGGCAAAGCGCTGCTTTGAGTTCCTACCCTCAACTTTATAATAATGTTTTAACCTTAGGACCCTAGGTTCCCACTGCCTACCGCAAATACACAAAAGTAACAAAAAAATATTATAGTAAGTATGAAATACAGTTTTACAGAAAAAAACTAAAACTGTAAGTTAGGTAAATGTTTATACATTTACCCAACACGCAAGAAAATGAACCCACTACCTCCACGTCAATCAAATGGTCAACTTAACTGCCATTTCAATTTTCAACTTGGGTGGTCATCATGACCTGGCTGACATGTGTCACAGTGCGTACTTTGTGGTTAAAGTTAACCCTTCTAGTTAATACTTTACTGGTATACCTAATTATATGATGAATGCTTATTGAGTTAGAAGCTAGTGACCCGATTTGAAATGCGTAATATGTGGTCACTAAAACACTATTTAAATAATAAAGTAATATTTGCATATAAAAAACTGGAAAATATAAACAAAAATATAGAAATTACTATAAACAAATATCTATAATAAATTGTACGCATATGAATTTTTTAAGCTTTTAAATATTACTTATTTTACGTTTATGATATTGATAATATAGGTGGATTTGTTTAGTGATTTTTTTTTATGTTTTCCTTTGGTTACGTTTATTTATTACTTTATGTTAATTTTAAATGGTTAGGGGTTTTATTTTTAATACTAGCGGACCCGGACGCGGCTACGCCTGCTTGAACTATAAGAATATTTTCGCGTCGGTCATACTGTGCCGCCGAAGGCTAGGTCATTTCGAATCAGTGACATCTCCTTAATTATTTATTAGAATGTTATACAGTAAACTATAATGTCAATCTAGATAAAATGCTAAAAGTGACTATTATATTTATATTCGTAAGGATGAACATCAAAACGTTGCGGTAACGGTTGCGTAGCGACGCGACGGTTGTTATTAACATGGCAGAATAAATTGCATGTCAAATTAGAAAGTACTTTAAAATATATTTGTTTATATGTGTAATGTAATGTTATATAGCCTATAGCACTTCTGAAGAATGCAGCTTTCATACAAAACAAAAACAATGTAAATCGGACCAGTAGATCCAGAGATCTTAGCGTTCAAACAAACAAACAAACAAACAAACAAACAAACAAACTCTTCCGCTTTATTATATTAGTATAGATTAGTATAGATTAAGAATTTCGTTTAGTTAATTTTATTTATTTGTTAGTTCATTTCAATTACTCAGGTATTTTTTTCCCATACTCATGTCTACTTATCACTTTTTTCGGCTTATTTTGATTATTTATATTTTCTTACTAATGCTATATTGAAAACTGAAAATTTCATAAATATATTTAATAAATATTCGTATAGTTCAAGCGGGCGAAGCCGCACGGGTCCGCTAGTTATCTATAAAAGACATAAATACAATGTCAACGTGACAACGGTGTCAACAAAGCTCTAAAGTGTATTATGTCGTGATCACTCGTTCTATGGAATTTGATACCAGCGTTGAGGTCAAGTAGACTTTTTGTTGAGTAGTTTTATTTATATCTTAGTTGAATTGTTAAGAAGAATTTGAAAGTTACAGCAGGATAGGCAGAAGACAAAATTAGAAGAATTTAGCTGTAATATTTTTTTCGGTTTCCAAACTCATTTTAGGGGTATTGAATTATTTTCATTTCATCACCCTGATAAAAATATTAATAGCGGCGTTGAATTCCGTCACTAAACACGCAACGACCTAAAATTTAGACAGTGTATGAGAAACGGAATATTTTAACACTAAGTTCTTTATATGCGGAATAAAGCTGAAAGTAAGCTAACTAAAAAATCTATACTAACTATATATCATTCTAATATTATTATTATTTATATAAGTAAATATTATATATATGATAACCAATCAGTACTCGTATCGTTACATAAGACAAGCTATCTTGACATTTTGACTTTGATCTTGAAGATTTTACGATACGGATTATAGAGATGGATTGAAAG
>JAEBDU010006929.1:0-11007 GCA_016802625.1 Heliconius numata | reverse complement strand
GTTAGAACTTGGTGAACCCAACTGTGTTGTGTAATTAGTAAACTACAAGAGATATTGTCTCGCCACTAATATTTGTTTTAGCACCTAGTTGGAGACTATCGATTTATTTGACAGTCATTACATTTGCTGGGTGGAAATTCAATAATTAATAATCTGCTTTGCCCTATCTTGACCTTGCAGAGTAAGCGGAGGGAGGTAGGAGGTTCCGTATTTTCCGCTAAATTCTGAAGGTATTGCTTATTGAGTGGCGGAGCTCAACGCCGCACTTTGCCTGGACACCAGAGATACTCCAGAACAGCAAAATATTAATTACAAAAGTATCTTATTTGCAAAGCTGCTTATTTAATTCGAGAGCTGGAATAACAATAAGTCAAACTTAATTTCTAGTTGATTAAACCTTTCATATTCGATAAACAAATTAAGCTGTAATTGAAGAATTTCTCCAATAAACACTCGCTTCAAGTGGCATTTGATTTTCTTATTTCATTTTAATAAATATTTTGATTAACTTGAAAATTTTATTTAGATGTTTTATCTACTATTAGCGAACCCGCGCGGCTTCGCCCGCTTGAAATATACGAATATTTATTTAATTGTACTTAAGAAAAAAAAATATATGCGTTCTGACCAACTAAGCCATACGTTCTCATCGGGCCACGTCAAATTTCTTATTCTTATCAAATTGGTTGATCCAATTTTTTTTATTGCTATCAAAGAAGAGTTAATAGGGAGATTTTTACTAATTTAAAAAGATTCTTCTTCCACAACCGTCACCATGACGGTCCCAAGTATATTGAATACAACTTCTGCAATCATCTAAATTAATAATAATAATAATATATTAAGTATAATAAAATGCACCCTTCGTTAATTTGAACATTATCCAGGTGCAGCAGACGATGCTAAACACGTTCACATTGCGAAAGCGTCATTGAGTTAAAGTTTCACTAAATAACATATATATTATATACTCGTACATTAGAATTTAAAGCACGACAGGTATTTTGTCTCGCAAGAACATTTGCAAGGACGAGGTTAGTTTCAAATTTAATAGGATTAAAGATCCTCTGATGAGAGCTCTCATTAATAAGGGATTACTGTCCGTCTGTCTTCGCAAAATACTTGGTTTCGTAATGTTTTTTTGTATTTTGAATTTAATTAAATTTTTAGTATTTTATTTTATTATTTAATTTTTAGTTTAAGGCTATATAATTGTTTTTTAGTTTTAGATTTAGGCTGTATCGCGCACATCACTTGGTAGGCAGAGGGATTATACACTATACGAGTATTATTCTAGGAAACTAATGCATGAATAATTTGTTTAAAATTTCGTAGTCAAGAAATTATTCATGCATATTTTTTCCTAAAACGACTCTTCCTTTGCATTATAAACGGAACTCTGTACTATTTAACAAAAAAACAATTATTTAAGCAAAAACTAATTTCAAATATACTTTTAATTTATTATATTTATAAAAAACCTTGTAAAATCTATAAGAATTATATAAATTACTATTTGTCCTCAAGATGGACCTATCTCAAAAAGATATGGGTTATTCATTTGAGAGCAACTCAGCGTTTGCGGTCTCTTATGAAATGTTAATGAGGGTAACTTTCAGTGCTCAGGGATTTGAAAACTCCAAATTAATGGGAAAGGACTTGTCATATATGTTTTATTGAAGGGCTATTAGAATCTTTTAGTTAGTCTATTAAAAAAAATATTGAAACTAGAATTTTAGAACTATACTTTTAGAACTATATTCTCTCCGTCCATCCTGCTATGTGCAGGAAACAGAGAGAAGCTATTAAAATGTTTTCAATATTTGGACATTATCGTGAAACACCAATAGAGTTTATTATTTCGACATCTACCGTCGCTTCTATTTTAAAAATATATTGCATATATTTAAAATACGGTAATAATAATCCAGATCTAGTTAAATAAAGTGCAGCGCTAAGTTCCGCTATCTTACATATAAACTTTATGTCCATTAGGGCGGGCAGGAATGTATTGCAACGTTCTTTTTATCTCCCCTATACATTGTAGACGGTTTTATTTTACAAGAAAAGTAAAATAAAACCTGTATTATTGGGATCCAAAGCTTGTAACTTTTTAATTATGCATGAATCTGGACAAAGTCTTTTGTTTCGGCATTCAAAATTGTAAATTTTTAATATTAGATATTTAATATACAAGCTAAAAGAATGTCTTTATTAAAACTGATTTAGTATTTAACTTTTATGAACAATAATCTGTATGAATAAAATAGTCGAAAATAATTTTATGTTATGTACGCAGCTTCGCTTGTTTGAATTGCATGGATGTATCTTCTTATTTATCATAATATAAGTATATACATAAATATACATATGTAGGTCAAAACATCGTAGTCTAGTGCATTTTATATCATTATTTTGCAACAGGGAATGCTATGAGTCATATTTTTCCGCATACTTCGCAAGTCCAGCGAAACATTGATATAATAAATAACGTTCAAAATTTAATAATATACTAAAATTCCATAAAATGTTTCACGCTTCACGCTGTATCCTGCACACAGCAGGTTAGGCAGAGGGAACCTAGTGTTAAGACACTCTGCCGCTCTCCCAATTTCTCTCCGCTTTCTGCCGAATACTTAGTACTAGGTTCTACTTCTACGTGCAAAATCTTGTAAAAGTGTAAAAATTAAAATATTGTTATATTATCAGAAGTGATAAATAAATTAAAACAAGCGTATTAGAATTTTGATTTAGTCAAATAAGAGCATATGACTTAGTAGTGAAAGAGGTTGGACGGTTTCCAACAAACGTGGTTTCGAATACCGCTACTTAAAAAAATATATTTTTTTACTTACAGTATATAATTACATTTTATAAATGTTATTATATGCTAGTTATGTAACATTCTCAATAAACATTTTATTACAATTTTAATTACGATATTATTACTATTTTGATTTTTGTTATTTAAAAACAATCGAATAAAAAAAACAAAGAGTTAAATTATAAGAACCTATATATAAATTTTGCTTTACTCATTAGCCCCGACATAGTCCAGGGTCAAATCTTGTACGTGACCATCCTCTAGTATCATCGACACTGTAATTTGAAAGGTCAATCAGTGTCTCCCAAAAAAAATGTTTCTCTTTATTATATTAATATTTGTCTGATCAGCAATGCCTTAAATGCGTTATAGCATGAGGGTTGTAGGGTTGGCCTATTACATGGTGGTCACGAGTTCCATTCTTAAGCAGAAATTATATTTAAATTACTTTTACTAGATCTATTTCTAGATAAAAAAGCGTCCAAATAATTAATTCTCTGAGCAATGAAGGTTTTCTTAGTCTGAAAGAAGCAAAACTAAAAACAAGCAATGGTTCAAGATAAATTATGCTTGAAGTTAGAAAAAGCTTTTACCTGTAACTAGTTTACGTGGGCAAGGTGATTAGTAAAAACTTTTCTGGTACACTTAAGGAAATCCAATAATTATTGTTTACTCAACGTATTGGAGAAGCCTACGTAAACCAGTAGACGACGACAGGCTGATGATGATGATGATGAACACGTATTCAGCATTATTATGGCGCTTAGAGATTTTGGAATTTATTTAACTCAAAGTTGGGTCTTTCTTCGTTAATAAATTTAAAATCATTATTTTTAAATGAAATTTTATTTGAATTGCAAAATCTTTTGTATCTTAGTAAATCTTTTATTTTCTATCTTTACCTAAAACAGTGAACAAAGGAACTGACAGGAAATAGAGAGCCGATTTCCATATATTTGCTTCGTTTGCTTTGAAGTAGTCTTCATATATCCTCACAAAGGAAACCTAGTACATCTATTATTGATCACTTGTCGTTCATGACTTTCCATAACATTGACATTTTTATGAATATTAATGAAATATTTTTCTTAAAGGCGATTTCTAAAAACCGCTGGTTTTAGTCCTATTCAAATTTAGGTTTTAGTCCTGTTCAAATTTTGAAACTTTAGCTTTACCCTGTATTTTACAAATAGCAGACTGGACATAGATAAGCTGGAAATGTAGTGTTAAGTCACTCTATTTCCATTAAGACACTTCCGTTCTCCATTTACCGACGAATTCACAAGGGATTCCGTGTTGAACCCTTAAAACTTAAAAAGTCAGTCGTGGTGCAGGGGCACAAAGTGTGACTGTAAAATGGACTGGTTGTGGTTCGATCGATTTTTGTCTAGAATTATTGAAATAAGAAGGCAAAATTTCAAGTTCTTTGATCCTCTAAAATCGCCTACGGGCTGTTAAAGATAGTTTTAGGTCTCACTTGACCTTTTTTCTTAAATAAAAGAAAAGTTTAAGGATGTACATATTTCTTGAAAAGGTTGTCTTAATGTTAATGTACTTTTACAATTTATTCTTTTTATAGCTTACTGTAGGCAGAGGAAGACTGATGTTGACGCACTCCATTTCCCAATTTCTGCCAAATTCTAGAGGCGTTGCATGTTGTGTGATCGTCGTGGCGCAAGAGCACATGTTTGCGACTGTAAATGCGACGGTTGTGGGTTCGATTCCCACTTGGAGTAGTAAAATTTTGAATATTTTCATTTCCTCGCTCTGGTAACAAGGCAACGCGTTGATTTCCGAACTTCCGGAACGACATTGTTTTTTTTGTTTTGACACAAGATTAATCTTAATTAACACCAAGTTCCCTGGTTAACTCTGCCTATTCTACCTCCACCCTAAAAAGCAATCTCTAACCAGCATTTTTCGCATTATTAACTAGATTCTTTGGACAAAAAGTAAGAAACAACATACATTTATATGTACTACTTAGAATAGAGAATAATGAGATATTATTATCTATGTCAAGTTATTATTAAGAACACTAAAAGTAGATATCATATCATTTTTAATTTCCAAAATACAACGTTAAAAGTTTCATCTTTTGAACGACATGCACAAAGTTTTCGTTTCAATATTAATCTGGTCGCCCCAGCTAATCCTGAAAGCGAGTTGCGAACATTGGCAGGACTTCAAGAGAAACTTCAGAAAATTCAACGAAGGATGTACGTTAAATACTTATTAAATAATATTAGTGCCCATAGGTACATGTGAAAGAAAACGAAGAATAATTATTTAATTTTTGCTTGTCTTTCTTCTTTTTTAAGGACCCGTATAACAAAACAAAAAACAGAACAATTATAGGATCACCTTGTAGTCCGACTATCAAGGCCATTTGTTTCGAGATCGCGTGAACGTGACAAGCTGAAATTACTGTCAAATGTTCTAGACCACGGTCCCTTGGAGCACAGATAAAATCAAGCTTATAGGCGGGTAGAAATCTGGAACCAGTACAATGTGAAACTAAATAACAATAATAATATATTACATTTACCATAAGTTTGTTTTTGAAGCCAATGTGACACCTGCACAGGGTCTGAGTGTAAACGCGGCGATTGTATGGTCTAGGGAATATATCAAAAGCTGAACAGTGCTTGGAAAACGGAATGATACTAATTTTCCCCATTTTCTCTTACCAAATGCAAATATACACTTTTTTTTTTATTGACAAAATTTAAAAACGATATTTCTCTACTACAATAGGAAACGCTTCCAAATTGAGTTCATGTCAGTGAGCAAGGAATGGAACAACGCGCACTGGACCGTGGACAGTCTGTCCGCTGGAAGTACGTAGGAAGCTGAAAATAGCAAAAAATCAGTCAAGTGCGAATATGACGGGCGCTCGTGGGACTAATTCTTCCTTCTTTATTATTGTACGGGGAATGGTCCTTTACTTTTATCGTCACTTTTTTAATATTGTAGTATATATCTACTTATATATTCTATGAGGCCGTTATGGCGCAGCAAAGCGTCTGACTATAAGTGCGATTTGATCCCAGGTTCGATTCCTTGAATGAATTATTTTCATTTCCTCGCTATTATAACAAGATAAAGAACAGTTTTGAGTTTTGTTAATTTACACGAAATGTCTCGAATATTAAGCTGAAAGTGGGTAACGAAGTGTCTTGGTATTAGGTTCCTTCTGCCTATCCTTTTATTTAGGATGGAGTGAAGCTTTGAAAAAACTATGCGTTCAATACATTTTTCCACATATACATATTAAGTGTATGAATTATTTCAATTACTCCGCTCTGGTAAGACTAAAGGTTGAGTTTCGTCACTCTACACTGTATGTTTCGTTGTTTCGTATTCTGGAAGAGAGCGGAGAACTGAATATCTTAACATTAAAATTTGACATTAAGTTTTATATTCAATGATAAGACACTTTTTAAAGATATTGCGTGCAAAAGAAAATATATTTTAAAATAACGAGTTTCTTTTGCGAAAGTTATACACTTCAGTCCTTAACTTAGTCCCAACTTAAATATAAGATTTTCATCTAGGAATTAATAGAGAGATTAAAACTTATTCAATAATGTACAAAGTTCTCAAGAACTACAAGAAACATAAAAGTTTAACATAATATTAACATTAAAAGATTGTATAGAACTAGAAAAAGAGGGAAGACTATCAAAAGGGGCACAGGCGTGAGAGGCGTGCGACAGTGAACGCGGCAGGTTGTGGATTCGATTTCCACTCGAGGAAATTAAATATTTAATATATTAATTTCCTCATCAAAACGCGATATTAAATTTAGCCATCCAACACGCAATACCTCAAGAATTCAGCAAAAACTAGGGAACGGAAATATCCTAATAGGAACTAAGTATCCTAACACTAGGTTCCCAGGTACCCCCTACCTACCCTGCTATGTATGGAAATAAATGTGTTAAAATAAAAAAATATTCATATATAAATATATGTTATGTGTTAAAATAAAAAAATATTCATATCGTATAAACATTTGAAATTCCTGCACAATTATACCAACAAAATAATGCTGAATATTAATAGAATAATGAGTCTCTGTCTAATAAAGGAAGTACTAAATCCAGAACACTCCGCGTAATCACCACAGCATATAATAAGTCCAGCAAATCTAATCATTGGTGACACAAAGGTTGGGGCGGAGACACCATAACTCGAGGGAATAATGTCAGCAGTTTGCGGAATTGCTATGGAAAAAGGAAAGGTGCTTACTTGTGTATTTCTACGTACTATATTGTAGATTAATTACTAGCAGAAAATTAGATAAGTAGCTTCTTTATTCATATTTTTTCATTATTTTTATATATAGCTTCACGCTGTAGTCGGCATATAGACAGAGGGGGAACCTGGGAATCTCGTTACCAGAGCGAAAACAATTAAATATTAAATATTTCATTCCTTCCCCCAAGTGGGAAGCTAACCCACAACCGTTGGGTTCGGTCCACTCAAAAGCTTCACGTCATAGAAATGAAAATACCGACCGCCGTGTGAAAAAAGACCGGACGCCCAATGAAGCTATGGCTGGATGTTGTGATGCAGGACATGAAAGTCAATAGACAAACCACCAAGGATGCTCAAGTGAAGACAGTGCAAAGTGGAATAAATTGAGTTAGAAGGCAGACCCTGGCAATAAAAACCGTAACTAATGCCATGTAGTAGAAGAACTATACTAAACCATAACTATACGAGTATACATATACTAGCGGCCCGCTCGCGGTTTCACCCGCGTGAACTATGTTATTATTAATTTCAGTCTCCATGACTACGTCCTAGTGACGTCCATGCAAAATTTGAGACTCCTAACATTTGTAGTAACGAAGTTTCATACAAACTTTCGACCCTAAAAACAACCCCGTAGAAATCGAATATTGCAAATTCCCGTCTTAGCGAGCACCTACGTCCTATAAGTAACTCCTATACAAAATTTGAGATTCCTAGCACTTGTAGTCTCTGAGATTTCGTGATGAGTGAGTGACCTTTCGATTTTATATATATAGATTAATATTTACTATATGCCTTATTTTAAAATAAAATAATGATGATGCTTATATAAAATTAATTTGTGATGTTCGTATCCGGTAGCATATTATAAATTAAAAGTTTCAGTCAGGTTTGAAATACTTTGCATATCTTGTTGAATGTATTTCAAGCTCAGTTGGAGTATTTCTTGTGTTATGGTACGTTAGTTATAGTTTTTCATGTTCATATATTTTTAACGAGGAAATGGATTTTCTTTTTTGAAATAAACTTTAAAAGTTTTACTGTAGAGTGTATTTTCTGGAGTAACTAAGGCCTGTATGTATAATACGCTCTCAACTCTGGTATCATTCTTGAGAGCGAACTTAAGATGTCCATTTCATTCATAAATACCAGGATTTGCCAGAGCGAAGAAATGAAAATAATTCTGTTTCTGTCAGACGATCTTCCTTGTCTTAATATAAAAATTAAAGACACAATTATATTATAGCTCAGTGTATCGGAAGTACACAGAAATATTGATTACTAAAAAAATATGATACAAGGATAAAAACAAGACGAGGTCACTAGAAATGCAATAAAATTGAATATAAAACTAGAAGCCTACGACTTTTCCATTTATCCCCAATGGGAACCTTCGTCACTATAGAAAGACAATATGGAGTGGCTCGTGCACTCAACCACACCGCCAAGAACTAATATTTTATATTTAAGTTTACGCAAATAAATAGAACAAAATAGTATCTATTGCATTTTAGCTTATATATTTTCTATTATTTTTATATAACAATATATATAAAATTTTAAATAATGTATTCAAAAGTTTGTATAGTGTATTTAGCTGTAAGTATTTTCTATTTTATGGCTAAGTTTATACAGCACACCAATTACGTACAATTCTAAATTCTTCATCTTCGTCTTTTTTTATTCAATTGGATGATAATCGATTAATAAAAGACACACCTAATGGTGTGGTCACAGTGAAAAAATAATGTTTGTAATTTGTCCCGCGAACAGGGATCGAACCAACACCTGTACCCGTTTACAGTCATAAGTTAGGTATAAGAAATAAAAATAAGCAGCTACAATAAGGAATATCCGAGCTTAACAACGTAATTGGCCATGACTTTCAAGTTTATCATAGACTAATTGAATCTCAAGAAAATTCTGAGTAATTTGTAAGCCTATAAATAAAATATAATAATTTGATTTCTTTTGAATAGAAATAAATTCTGATATATGTATATATAACCCTAAAGCCTAGGGTGCATGTATACGTGGATTTATCCCTGAAATATATATTTTTTTGTTTTGATGGACGGAAAGTGTAGATTGGACATTTGTTTATATAGCTATTATAATATACATAAAAATCTATGTTTTTTTTGAAAAACGAAGGTATGAATAAGATAAAAGGTTCTGACAACTCGGGCGTAAAAGGGTTAAGTAAGGCATGAAATATTGTATGGGGATCATGAGGCATTGGTTTCTTAAGTTGCAGACGTTAAAATATATGAGAATTTCTTGACTATTGGATAAAAATAAAGGAAAAGATTTTGTTCAAAAAATATTCGAAGCTTACAAACACTTTTATACTATACTTTTATAATTTTGAATATTGAAATACTGAGGAGGCCGTCTTACATAGTCTTACTTACTGTAAACATGACGTTTGTGGATTCGACTTTCACTCGTGGGAATTTATTATTTTTATTTCGCTCCTGTAACATTTTGTAAGCACTTTTGTTCAGTTATGACACTACGTTCCCATTAAGACACTTCCGTTCGCTATTTTCGCCACATTCTACGACTCTATACCACGCTTTGCCCTGTAACGAGAGTCTAGAAAAAACAGTTTTAAATATTTCATTATCTCGAGTTGGAATCGAACATACAACATGTAGCGTTACAGTCCCACTCTCACCTCACCACACCCAGTCCCCCAATGTCCCATTTTACACGTACATTAAGTATAACGATGAAAGCAATGAGTTATTTGATACAACTACCGACGCACGTAACGTACTCATCTTAAATGAACCAAGTCTACACG
This sequence comes from Heliconius numata, assembly GCA_016802625.1. Lineage (NCBI taxonomy): Eukaryota > Metazoa > Arthropoda > Insecta > Lepidoptera > Nymphalidae > Heliconius > Heliconius numata. The sequence continues at coordinate 1,111 of JAEBDU010006929.1, read as the reverse complement.
TGCCTTAAGATTTCTCTCGTAAGCAAAAAGCAAAAAATATTTTTATACTTTGATGAAAAAGAAATGTAGGTATATAGCGGTCATCTCGAAACGTATTTTATTTAAAATTAAATGTTAAAAAAACACTAACAAGTTGACATGTCTGTGAACTTAGCAGAGCATTGTCCAGCAGATCAAAAAAAAATGGAGTTCTCTTCGCATGCACCTGAGTTCTATAGTTCCTGATAGGTTTTATAAATAGTTCTGTCGTTTTTACCCCTGAAAAAGTAATATAAAAAAATGATCTGCTAACTTCCCTTGGCAGATCATTTTTTTGCAAATAAAAATCGTGGCGAGATCTGCACTCATAGGGATGAATAAAATAGTTCCTGATAATTTTTAACAATAGTTCTGTTAATTTCACGAAGAAAAAAATTTTTAAACAGAAAAAAAGAACGTTCGTTTCGAAAATAGTTCGAAAGGTAAAATAATTTTTAAAATTAATAAAATGATACTTAGACGCGAGAACTCTTTATTTTACAATAGAATATAAGTAGTTCTACGATATTTAGCTTGAAAGAAAACCAGAACTCTGAAAAAATTGCCAGCAAACATAGTTTAATGTATGAAATATTGAAAAATGTCTATTTTAAGTCTTCATATGTAAAAGTACTAAATAATTTATTTATGAATGTGCTCAGACACGGGAACTCTTGGATTTCTAACAGAATATGAGAAGTTCTATTATACAAAGCTAACTACAAATCCAGAACTCCTGTAAAAATGCCAGCAGAGCATACCTGAATATTCAATTTGTCGAAAAATTTCAAATTAATTTGTAGCGAAGAAAAATATTTTTTTAGAAAATAAATATCTTGCTCAGAAGCGAGAACTCTTTATTTTTCAATAGAATATAAGTAGTTCTACGATATTTAGCCTGAAGGAAAACCAGAACTGTGAAAAAACTGCCAGAAGAGCATAGTTGATTGTATGAAATATTGAAAAATGTCCATTTCAACTCTTCATATGTAAAAGTACTAAATTATTTTCTATTTTAAGTGCTCAGACTCGGGAACTCTTTGATTTCTACTAGAATATGAGCAGTTCTATTATAAAAAGCCAATTATAAAAC
>JAEBDU010006926.1:0-13202 GCA_016802625.1 Heliconius numata | reverse complement strand
ACCGACTGCTGTGAGGGCAAGATGATTTGTCAAAGATTAAATATAGAAAAGAAACGACAGATATTGCCGCCAGTCGTGGCGTAGGGGAAATGAAGATTTTCATTTTGTTGCTGTGGTGTAAAGGCAAAGGTTTAGGTCGCAGTGTTGGGTTCCGCCGTTCAACAAGCAATGCCTCCAGAATTCAGCGGAAAATGAGGAACAATGTTTGTGTATGTCTTAGCAATAGGTTCCCTATGCCTATCCATAATATTACAAATATTAAAAGGTACACAATATTAAAATATCATTGAAGTGATGGTGTGAATTAAGAATACTAAAAGAATGTTAGTATTTTTTAGCTTCACGCTATTCCCTAAATAGCAGGGTCGATAGATGGATCCTGGGAACCTAGTGTTAAGACACTCCATTCTCATTAAGACACTTCTGTTCTCCATTTTCAAGGACACAGCATGAAGCAAAAAGAAATAAAAATATCTATATGAAAAATAACATTCTCACACAAATACAATTAGTGCTTCGGAAAGTTAAAATTTACTTTATGTTATTGTTGTCTGGTTTCCAATATGCGCGTAATAAGGGAAAATTTATTTATGACTTGCTCAGTTTTATGGCGCTTGGGAGTTCAATTGTTATACAAATTGTACCTACAAGATATTTTGTTGGTTAACTTGGAAAATATTACTTGGTTGGAATAAAACAAGTTTGGTACTTACGTAGATTTAGATTTACTTGAAAATTAAAAACATAATCGCAATAAACGTTTTCTTTTTTCTTTCCTTGAGAATTATATAATGTGTTTTTTATTTATTATGCAGTTCTTTAAAATTTGTATTTATATTTTTTTGTACATTCAAGCTGTACCCCGCATAAACGGCGTTTAGTTTCACCACTCATCACGAAATACCTCCAGAATTCGGCGAAAAATGTATAATAAAAGTAATAATTATACATAGTATAATATTCTTTGAGAACTTCTCTCAAGACAAGTGATGGTAATATTTTGCTCTAAGTAGACGACAACAGACAGAGATTAGTTGGTGTATTGTTATGTTAATTTTGAATTAGTTTATTACTTACTAAATATGTCTCTGTTTATTATAAATTATGGAGTAAAAAAAATATTCAGCTTCACGCTGTATCCCGCATGCAGCAGGTTAGGCGGGGGAACCTAGTGCTAAGACACTCCGCTCCGCACTTTCCGCCGAATTCTGGAGGCATTGCGTATTGAGCGGCGGAATTCAACTTTCCCTAAATATTTGAATATTTATGAAAATATGAACCTAGCGGTACTTGAACCCGCTCCTCTTGAGAATCGATAAAAGGTTTTTTATTTGTCTTCGATCTAGCCCGAATTTGAGACATTTGAGAGGCCGCGCTTATCAAACTCATTTGCTTAGGTGAGATCGGAACCTAAATACTAAAACAGTATATTAAATAATAATATTCTTATTCTATATTAATATTCGAATTATGCAACTGTTTTATAGTTATGATGTACCCGCCATCTAAATTAATTACACTACAGGGTGTGCTTTCATTACAAAGTAATAGCATATGGCTATACATAGGACCCTATTTTACTTTACTTAGATTGACTTTCTTACATTTTTAATAGAATATAAACGTTTTTTTTAGCTTTATCCTGGATCCTATACATAGCAGGGTACCCAGAGGGAATCTGGTAATAGTCTAGTGTTAATACTCGTACACTTCTGTTTCTCATTACGATATTTCCCGTTGACGTAGAATTTTTTTTTATATTACAGACTGCTAATTTATATTTGTAGTTTTTTTTTTCATACAAAATGAGTGCATACGTCTGTAAACTCAAATTAGCGAATTTTCATAAGCTGTATTCTTTCTCTACAATCCCTATATTATAAGGAACCTTCGGTAGCCGAATCCGCTCTTGACTCGTTTTTTTAATATATAAAGTAAACTATCGATCAAAAACCTCAATAGCACTTCTAGTGCTTGAACAGCAACCAATTTATGTAATAAAATATTTGAATATGTATTAATTACTTCAATGGACTATGTCAAATATTGGTGAACTCAATTTTTAAAGTTTGTTCAAATTTTTATAACCATCGCTTCACTACAAGTGTTTTTATACGGTACAGAGTAGAGGTTATTGTAAAAAATTGAATGTAATTTTTTTAATAAAACGAAAGTAATAAAATAGTAATTGATAATTCATTTGGAGTCGTGGTGGTACAATGGTTTAGCGTTCAAGTTTGAGTGCAATATAAAGGATTCGATGCTAACTCGAGACACTTAATACTTTACATGTTTAATACCGCCATTCAACAAGCAATACCTCGGATTTACGTGAAAAATATTAAATAATTATTATATTATTTTATTTTCAATATATTCTGGGTAGTAAAATTTAAATTAGTAAATCCAGTAGGTAGTCTGTGCAACTAATTTAATTATTATAACCACAACCTATCCACTCACTTAACGTTTGGTCGGAATTTTCAATGCCTTTTCAATTATGCAATGCTTTTGGTAATATAGGTATCTACCTATTACAGGTAGAACATTTTTAAGATAGATAAGAATTAATTGTATATGTAATTTATATCTTTCGAATAATAGTTTTGATTATATAAAAATCTCTCGAAAATGCGGCGGAAAGTGGAGAACGGAGTAAAGCGTTAAGTTAAAAAAAATATCATAAATGAAAATAATATTACATTTAATTAATATTTTCATTAATAATTTCAATTTCTTGTGTTATAATGGTTTAATATGTTGTATCTTTATAGCTTATGTTATTTTTAGTTTTAACATAAAATTGTCAGGATGGCGGTATGGCGTCTGTTTAGGCAACAGTCGTTAGTTCGATTCCCACTTGAGAAATTAATTATTTTCATTTCCTCGCTCTCTTCTTCTGGTATTAACACAAAGCGCGCCGTTGACTCTCACCATTCCGCACGCATCTCTCAAGAATGGGGGAAAAAGTGAGAAATGGAGTGTCTTCAAACCAGATTCTCCTGGTGTTAAGACACTCTAGACCTGTCTTGCTTTGAGCTAAAAAATGACATCTTTGAACCTAAAAAGAATGTGCAAGAGACATAATTACTTCTCATTGTCTATGTTTCAGTTCGATCGTTGGATACTTATGATTAAAGTAAAACTATCCTTTGTCTTATTTCATTGCAAGCAAATATATACCTTATTTCTTTATAAAATAAGTCGAAAATTTAAATGAATGAGGTTTATTTGATATAACATGTTAATGAAACAACGAGTCCAGCAGAAAATGTAATTAATTCAATTGATTAAAAGTTTTAAGCTTACAATTAACCATAAAGAGAATTGAGTTTTTTCTTTGTTATTGCAAATGTCATATTTTACTTTGCATAATTAACCTTAGTTCTATTGTTAGGTCAAGATTTAATTTAGTTTTCATATAAATACATAGTATTTATATGCTTACATATTTTCTAACCAATCCTAAAAAGGAAATGCAATTTTTTTTTTGTTTTCATACAATTAATATTTTCTTCTAAACAGTAAGCAAGATTTTTGACAAATAATTAATCTAGTATGAAATAAGACTTTAAAAACCAATGTATATATGAATTTGTAAATGTAATGAAATCAAATGTATGAATGAAAATATTTACTCCAAGCAAGATTCGAATACACTACCCATTAGCAAACTGACACTATGACATTCAATTATAACATATAGAAAACGCTTCATTCACAAAAAATATCGTATTTACGGAAAAGCCAACGTATAACATTAAAGAGTTATAGAGCAGGCGTGGAAACATAAACATGTCAGTGGAAGAAAAAACAAGAATTAATAGCGATTCTACGTATTTTTTGTTCTACTATAAAAAAACGATATTACTTTTGTACTGTATACGTAGAGTGGTTTCATTTAGTGTCTTTTAATATTCTTTTTTGTAATTAATATAATATTCTTTTTTTTTCAGCGGTGGATTGCCAAAATTTTATCAAAAAAAAATATCTCGTAAATTTAGGCTATTTAAATATCCTCAACCAATCACCACAATAATGCTATATGAGTCTCAAGAGAGAGTTAGAGAGGTAAAGACAGAGTGTATGGAAATTTATAGCATTTTTCATTCCATTCTACACAAACTTGCCCGAGAAAGAAAATTATAACTATTTATTCCCCCTGTTTTGAATAGAACTCGTAATCGCCGTGTTTGAGCCAGACGCTTACCCACTTCCCCATAATGGCCTCATATAATATATCTATAGTAGCTTTTCTAAGAGTGAGACCACTTCTGACTATAATTATGGGAGTTCTTATATGAAAACTCTGATTGTCCATCTTGTGGCGTAAACAGAAGTGACCGGTTATTGTCATGAAAATGGGTAACTGGCGTAACTATCAACGTCTCGCTCTTACCTTGATGCTAAGATGTCAGTTGGTGATTAGTTGGTTCTTATATATTGTAAAGCTTGAGGTTATGGGTTCAATTTGTAATATAGAACAGTAGAACATACGTATGTTCTAATACATAAAACTGTAAGATGAACAATATACTCTGATATCATCGCACAGTTCACACCGCTGAATCCAGAATCTTGAATTTTTGTAGATAGGGTCTTTGTAGAGTGTAAGTGAGCACTAACAAAGGAAATTTAGCAAATATGAACCTAAGGTAATAAAAGGGGCTTAGAAGTTTCTAATATAGAATTAGCTCTAAGTAACTAATTGAATAATTAATATTTTTATTGTGATTTAAAAAAAACACACTGTATCCCGCACAGAACAGGCGGAGCGAACCTAGGTTAAGATACACGGATAATGGGCGGCTATTTTCCATTATATTATGGACAAAGCGTAGAAATGAAAATATAAATTTAAATAAATATTTAATTTCCTCGACTGGGGATTAAACCCACCACCAGTCGCGTTTACAATCACACATTTGTGCCCCTATGCCACGAATGGCCTCATAATATAACAGACATAACATTATATTTTAATAATAAAAAACAAATTAAAAACACTAAAAAACAAGCGTACATTTACAAACACTAACAATAAATGCATATAAACGATAGTTTACGTAAATGAAAGGACTATGACTATGACTGTGCGAGTATGCACGGTAGCGACAAATAAGCTTACGCCCAAGCTGGGGATACCGTTTGTCATACAATTAGGTGCTAGCGTGCTCGCAACCTTGTTAACTTCCGTTTTGATGTAGATGTACTGGATATATCTCTTAATGGATTTTTTTTTTAGTTTTCTAAATCGTATATGTGTATTTGGCAAATGTATTATTATTGGCAACGATAGACAACTATGTAAACTATGTAAGCCCTAGCAAGACCAAAATTTTTAAACGTTTTCTTAATAAGTATTTTTCTTTCCTAAGTGTAGAATAACACTTTTGAATATATTAATAAATATTTTAAGAATAGTATTCTCTCTTGCCAAACGATTAGAAAGACGAAGTAATTATTTTTGGGTAGCGAAATTTTTTTAAAAATTTCTCTACAGACATGCTATTAACATAAATAAATTGTAACAAGCATATAAGAATTTCAACTAGCTCGATAATAACCTAGAACTCGGCTTAGTTGATCGGAGCATTCGATGGTTTCCAAAGAGGCGCGGGTTCAAATCCCACTATGTTAAATTTTTTATACGTTTTCTTAATGAGTATTTTTATTTTATTAATGTGGAATAACACTTTTAAAAATAATAAAAAATATTTCTAATTTGTTGAAGACACATCTATTGAAACCATATCCACGTAAAGTATTCCCATAAAATTTCTCAGCTTAGTTCTCACACTAAAAACCAAGTTGTAAAATATTTTTACAGAGTGAAAATTAAGTTTTAAAATGCTTTTGTGAAACGAAACGGAATTTTAACGGGAGCATAATTATCGCAGCAGTAACTGGTCTTTGTGCCGCCGAAAATCAAACGAGGCCTAATTTGTTAAACTACACGTGGAAACTGAAAATCTAAGCTTTTGCTTCAGATTTTTTTTTAAATATGAGGCCAATTGTGGCACGGTGTTATAAACGTGCGACTGTAAATGCGACAGGTTGTGGTTCGATTCCCACTCGAGAATTTTACTCGTATTATTTAAATTCTTTGCTCTTAGAGTTGAGTTGAGTTGAGAGTGAGAAACGGATATACTTTTAAAAAACTAATAACAAACCTGCTTTTATACACCAAAAGATACAAGTGCTATAGAATATGCTCGGTTTACTAGATCTCTGAAGAGTTCCATAATTTAGGTCTTGGCTCCATCATCATACCAACGTGTTGATACCATAATATTATATTGTCACTTAAGCTACTGCAAAGTTTCTTGAGGATATAATTATTACGAGGCTATGTCTAGCTTTGGCATAGACAAATATTATACTTAACTATATTTTTAAAGTAAATATATCTTTTATCTACCACATATTTATTCTATTATATTTTAAGTAATATCCGAAAGCTATCACAGCATCAAAGTGTAATACAAACTTGGTTGTTGCTTTGTGAAACCGTACACAGTGCTGAGAACTTAGAAGAGTATACTAGTGTACGAGTAAAACTAAGTAAAGTTGTCACCACCGAAGTCCGTCGCAAGTCTCTTCAAACAGTGTTTGTTATTTTAGATTATTTGTAAATAGCTTTGGACAAGTAAATGTGTCTTTAGAGATAATTCTGTGTAAAAATAGAGAAATTTCTATGTCTATAGGATATATACTATTATTATGATGTTGAATAGGTAGTTGCCAGGCACAGACGTACGACAGTACGTGCGTTTGGTTCCCACTCGAGGAAATGAAATATTTTCACTTATTTCCTCTAGCGTCGAGGCAAAGAGCGGTTGAGTTTTAAGATTTTTATACAAGATTCCCAGACTGAGCTCTACGTAATAATTAATTATTTTCAGTGGGTTTAATGCTTAAAATAAAAATGTTAAAGGAAAGAAAAGAAAAGTAAGCTGAGATTTTGCTGTATATTTCTTCCACTTATAATGTAGGACACGCCAAGATAGCTAACAACATAAAAATTTTTTTTAGCTTAACTCTTTACCCCATAAAAAGAGAAAAAAACCTAGTGTTAAGGCACTCCATTCTATTCGAAATTTAAATTGACTACCCATAGTGTCAAAAAAAATAGTACGACAAAACAAATATGCCCTTTTACAAAATCAAAACACAAAAAATAAATTTACAAACTAACACTAGCTCCAACCCTATTTTATGTAATTCTTTCATTCTTTACACACAAAAACATAAGAGAAACATCAATTTAAAAATTCATCATATTTTAATTGAATAAGCTTTTATGTAATCTGGTATGAAAGGATTAATGCCTGGCTTTCAATGTTCCACAAATAGTAACTGTAGAGCTTATTGACGTACATATGTTGTACGTATTGTGAAATTTCACCAGAAACATAATCATTTTGTATTTTATATCGATCAGTTGAAATAATAATTACATATTTTTCCAGCTTTACATTATAATCCGCATATAGAAGGATAGGCAGAGAGAGCCTTGTGTTAAGACACTCCGCTCTACATGTTTCGCTGATTTCTGGAGCGTGTTGAGTGGTAGACACCAGAGCAAAGAAATGAAAATATTAAATATATCTTTCTCTGGAGTGGGAATTGAACCCCCAACCTGCCGTTATCTACTGTCACGCTACTGCGACTGAATTAAGGTATTTTTTAAAAGAGTATAATCTATAAATTTTATAATATGTTGAAACTGTACTCTATGTTCGCTGAAGGCCATCTGTCCCAACTTGGAAACATAGAAATTTAAGTTCCTTCCAATTCTAATTAATCATTGCAAGATGCTGTAATACAATCTTCGTATACTAAAACAGATTTATTCACTTTAGTAAGTAATTGAAGAGGATTGACATCAGGACATAGAGAGTAACTTGATGCAAGATCGGTCAAATTTGATCAACAGTTGACCCCTGCATGCAATACAATTATTGAGGGATAAAAGCCAGGGAACGGACGGAATATATAGGCTTTAAAATATGTCTGAAAACCTCTACGTGAAAATTGCAGCACTCGTATATTTAAGTTAAAAAAATTTAGTTACTTTTTGTTAACGTGTTCTAACACCTAATATAAATGAGGCCAGAAGTTTGAGAAGCTTTGTTTTATTTGCTTACATTTTATCTCAAGCCCAAATGAATATAGCTATATGTCTTATGAATTTGAAAAAATAATTTGATGAAGTATGGAAGTTAAAAAACTTACGGCTAGTAAGCAGTGAATGGTTCCGCTACTTTGATGGCCCGCAATGTCCGATTCAATTCTCAGTACATTTGCAGACATATGACACTGATAGTGAGCGTGAGTAGTTTACATTTGATTTGTGTGTTTAGTTTGTGCTTAATAGAATACTGTTTCAATATACTAAGATTATATTATCCATACCTCCATACCTATATTATAAATTCGAAAGTAACTCTGTCTGTCTGTCTGTCTTTTACGCAATCAGGGCCAAACCGCTAATTTAATTGTGATAAAATACTCATATAGAGATACTTGAGGGTCTCGGGATGAACATAGAATACTTTTTGTTCTCATATTTGTCATATTTTCGATATATACCAATATATTAAAATACTTATTAATTTGACATGCAATTTATTCCGCCATGTTAATAACAACCGTCGTTGCTAAACAACGACTTGCAAAGTTGGTTGTTAGAAAACGTCACCCAAAATTAGCTTGCTTAACGCATCTCTCTATTGAAAACTGACAATCATTTCATATATATATTTAATAAATATTCGTATAGTTCAAGCGGGTGTAGCCGCGTTCGGGTCCACTAGTTAAGAATATAGTGAGAGTTCGGCGGAGTGTTTTAACACTGGATTCCCTCTGTCTACCCTGCTGTATCAGCGTGAAGCTGATTTAATTTAATTATTTTATTTTATTTAATAGTAAGAAGAAATTTGGTTTCAAAAATGTGTTATACTTATTATACTTCGACTAGCCAATCTTATATAAATTCAACTATGTTACTTAACTAGCTAAATGCATTTAGCAGTAACGACATAAATCTGAATTAAATTATCCAAACAAATTCACTGCATTATTTGTATAAATTAAGAAAACTCTGGGAAATACGTTGGAAGCGCTGAAACAAACAAAACTAACCAAGTTTACTCTTGAATTTGCTTCAAGACACTTAACTGCAGTAGTAAGCGGTAGAAACATAATTTGTTATAACACGTAAAACATTGTCTTTGCTAGAAAACTAAAATCCTCACTGAAATTACATCTAAATCTACCGCCAGCGCGGTTTCAAAGACTTTAAATAAAAGTACTTTATGGAGTTGTCAGAGGTGCTCAACAATTTATGTTGACGGCTGGCTTTGTAACAATAAAATATAGCATTTGGACAATCGTGGTATTGCAGTGAACCTTAGTACGGAAGAGGAAGGATCAAGTATTTGGTGATAATACAATTAATGTTTGAAAAGATCGAGCATTTTAGTCTTTTACTTGTAGGCTTTTGTGGGCGATCAGTTGCTATAGCAAATTTCAATAAAGTTAAGTTAATTTATCTTAACAGAATAATAAATCTGAAGAAGAAGATTATTCTGTTATGTATAGAAATATTTTTAACTAATTTAGATTTATTTTATTGCTTTTAAAACCAATGATTTTAAACTTTATTAAGAGAACATGGGCGCAGGAATAGTGGGGGTCGGGTGGTCCTTGCTTCCAGAATAGCCTGGTGCCCAACCTAGAACATTAACTAGCAAAAAATAAGATTTTTAAAAAAAAACATAAACATATCAGTTTACAGTTAAGGTCAAGGCCACCCCTAAAATGATCTGTAGATACGCTCTTGCCGAGGAAATTAATAATTTCCATATCCCCATTTAAATTTAACATTTTTTTCGTAAGATTAGATGAGATGAGATTTAATTGGTTAAAGAGTAGGTTCAGACTGTTATTCCTTATGAACTATTGCGCTTGTTTTTATTCTGTTTAGTTTTATAGTGCCCGACCCCAAAAATTTTACTGTTTTTTTTCACATTTTTATGCTACGATTTATCTTCGAATATTCCTTATATCGTGCTAATTTGAACCTCCTTTCACATCCTACTAACAGTAGGCTAATACTACTATGTTATAATATAATCTCGACTAAAAAAATATAATATATGAAAGGTTTCTGATCGCTGGTGTTGAGAAGTCAGTATTAGGGGACAATTCACGCGTATATTGCAATATGTCCGGCTTCGCAGTTGCGACTTCGCGACTTAAGTAAAGCTCGACTTAGGTCAGATACCTTTTAATATATCTATTACTTTGAAATATAGAACTGATAATATAAAACTAGAACAAATTAATTATTTTTTTAAAACAGATGAACAAATTTTTTTAAAGCTACGGAATTTTTTTAAAGCTACCTTAGTAGGTAGAATGTCTAGGAATAAGCACGGCATACTCCACCGGCCTAATCCGAAACCTGTGTGTTGCGTAACGTAACTTAATAGTAAGTTTTGTTGTACCAGAGTACCCACTCTGGTACACTCTCAATTAAAAAAAAATTGGAACCTAGTGTTAAGATACTGCGTTCTCCGTGAAAACTCTGTTTCCCATATTCGACCGAATTCCTGAGGCATTGCGTGTTGAGGGGCGGAATCCAACGCCGCGTTCTGACTCGTTATGAGGGTGAGGAAATGAAAACATTAAATATTGCATTCCAAACTGAATCAAAGCCGCAACCGTTCAGTCGGTCGCTGTTCCACTGCACCATGATGTGGAAGTATGTAGCGTGCAATAACTCATACACATTATAAGAACTAATGTTTCTTAGTACCTACGTTACGAACTATTTAACACAGCGGGTGGTTTCTACCACATCCTAGGACTTAGGTTATTTATACGTGGAAAAATGTAGTAACGTTAGTAGAGTATATAAAAATATTTATTATTTTTTAACAACAGTTTTATTAACATTTATATTTTAAAATGCCTTCTTTATTGTGAGAAATAAAAATACTTTTCTCTATTATTATTTTTTGACGTGATAATAAACAATAGAAGGTAACATTGTTACTTGTAAATAATCTAAGTAATTAAAGTAAAAACAATATTTATTAATAAAAGAATATAATAGAGTATAAATAATTGTTAATTTATCAATCAGTATTTCTTTTTGTTTTGTCATCAATAGTTAAAATATATTTTTTATGGAAAAGATAAGGCAAACGAGAGTCTGGGTCCACACTACAGAGTGAGTGATCACCGTTGCTAACTTTCTGAATATTAATAAATAATAAAAATAATGGGCGGGATATATTTGTCGTTGAACCGACGGCCGCTGGGGCAGACGTGGGACCGAGTGTGGTGGCGGGAATTGGGGAAGGACTATGTCCAGCAGTGGACAATCGATGGCTGTCGATGATGATGATGATAATGAATAAAAATAATATCTGTCATCATTAAATAATCAAAGAAAATAAAAATAGGTAATAAAATCAATATATTTTATAAAATTTTGCTTGTTTGTCTGTGCGTTTGTTTACGCCAATCTCACAAATGGCTTAACCGATTCAATTTCAGTTTTCACTATTCTATTACACTACTTTAGTGTATTTTGGTAAGCTTCTCTTAACATTAAGTGTTTGCTTTACTTAAATTGGTTTATAAATAAAAAAGTTATAACATTTTAAAGAATGATGTACGTAAAAAGTGCTAACTGTTTTATTGAATTGGCTGAAAGTTCATTTTTATATAGGTATAGATATTGTTGTTAAAATTATATTATTATTAGAAAACGAAAGTAATGCAGATAAGTAAATTAATAATTATGGAATTCAACCGGGCAAAGCTGCGTCATTAATAAAAAAATAAAAGTTTTCTTCTAAACTTAAAAAAATAATGCTTTTTTATTTTCAAATTATTTATTAAATTAATATATAATTTATAGTTAAATTAGCGACTTTTAAAATAAATCTTCTATGTGGATCGTGATGCGTATTATATAAATTGTGATTATTTCTTAATCTTCCCTTTTCTTGTTTATCGAATTGAAACTGTTATTAAAGTTTTATTCATTACAATACATTATTACTCTGAAGGCTTTAATTTATAATTACTTTGTGTAAGTTTTCAGGCTTTGAATACAAAACTTTCAGATTGGTAGTTTCTCTAAATTTTCCTTCACATGATATTCTTTATTAAAAATGAATTTAGGACCCTTAAAATTACTTCTTCGTCATATAACTTTTACATCGGTTGGTATTTTTGTATTTCCTTAGCAAATCATCGTCAAGCAATCCGTTTATAGTCGCTGGTATATTGACGTTATATGGTATGGACGTATGATCAGAATCAATATTAATTATTTTAACTACTTTCTTAGTAAATTTACTCAAATTATAATCTTTGGGTAGAGATTTAGTACTCGAATGTTCTAATCCTTTTAATAGAACTAATTTCGATTCCAATTTAAAAGTAGGTTTATAATTCATAGCAAGTAATATTCTTTTGTAGGCTGATTCTAAAATCAGCCTTATATATTCTTGAGGGTAGGATATACGTTCTTTTATAGCTTTTACGAAAGCAAGCACTTTATCTTCAAATTTATCGAATGTTTTTATAAGATTGTTTAATTCATTTTTAGTTTCGTTAGTCATTAATTTGTAAAAATGGTCGATTAGAATGTTTTGTAAGTCTGAATCTGTTAAGTTTCCTATACATGAAGTCAGCTGTTCCTGAACTGTATATGGACTGCTGTCTAAGCAGAAAACTGTTCCTTCAACACCTGGAATTTATTTTTTTAGTTTGAAAATTTATCGAATTTATAACGTAACATGCTGCTGTATTATATGCCAATTAATTGGTCACTTCCTATTACAGTAAAGCATATAAGATTGAAAAAAATATAATAAAATTACTAAACTAAAACAAAAAATAAAATAAAAATATTTTCATTAAATTACCTTTCTCTTCTAATAACGCTGCAATTTCTAATGCGATATTAACACCAAATGAGTAACCTAAAAGATAAAATTTCTTCTTCTCTTCTAAATTAATGATCGTGTTCTAAAAATAATAAAAGCAAAAATACATTATGATTATTACATTCTAAATCCCCTAAGCACGTAACATTTTTTTTAGTAGCATATTTTACCTTAATAACACTTTTAGCTATTTCCGGAATCGTGTTTCCTTCTACATCCGGTCCAAGT
>JAEBDU010006925.1:0-14865 GCA_016802625.1 Heliconius numata | reverse complement strand
CCACCGCGTACCCTTCACTCAAACGGATGCCTCGACATGCCAACTTTCATAAATATCAAAGCAGGCTCCCGAAAACAATTTCTTGCGAATCCACGGGTGGTTCACACGTCGCCCCGATGCTTGTGGTGGTGGTGGTGGTGGCGGCTAACACAATTTTATTCGAGCATAAAAAACGAGCTCATCATGCAAACGCCAAAGTCGTGGGACGTGGCCTCTCTCGCAGCGCCGCGGTAAAACAATTTATCTGCATCGACGGCATTACGGGCGGTGCGCCGTGAATAAAATATGTCGCCGGCTGTCAGTCGAACCAAGAACGTCTGTTTGTCTAAGTGCCCAGGGTTGATACATCTCTCGTACTCTACTCTGGGAGTGTTTGTACGTCCGTGTATAACCGCTGTAGAATTTAGACGTATTATGTTGATCTACAACTTGTTGCATATTTATTGAAAAGCTTACTTACTAGTCTTAATATCGGTTAAATGTTGACTTTGTATGTTAAGTTTTAAAATATGTTAACTACTAATGAGTATTGATAAACTTATTAGCGTACATACCACATATACCACCTGTATATGGTTCCAGTCCCACTCGAGTGATATTTTTAACAAAGAATATTCTTTAGACAAAGTAAAAAAATGTATAAAAATCTTATGAAACGTATAAAAATTTAAACGGACTCGAATCTGCGTCTCTTGGAAGCCGTCCAATTGTCCGTCCGTCCCATAATTTTCATTTCCTTAATATGAAATATTACTAAAAAATGTTAAAATGTATTGTAATTAATTAAAAAAAAAACATTTTATAGAATCTTATAAAAAATATATATACGCTTATATATACGATGTGGTAGCCCTGCCCGCAAATTTGACTGGCAGAGCGACGTGAGGCCTCAAGAATTAGGTTCTGACAAATAAATTTGGCGTATTTTTGGTATTTTTACCAAGTTATCCGACAATGATGGTTCGGACGTGGTCTCGTGACGGGATGTTTCTTAGGGAAACAGCAATCCATAGGGATGAATGAATTTGAGTTACAGTCTATAAATATTTATTGACACTACTTTTTATTTTTCATATTAATAAAAACGAATATAAAGTTCTTCTTTATTTTTAATTTCATGTAATTTTAATATAATTTGCATTTAATATATTAATTATTTGCATAATTTAATGTCAACTAATCCATTAAAATTAAAATTATATTTACTGATAAAATGACAAATTAATGATTTATCTTCCGATTATTTTTACAAGCTTTTATTAAATAAACTAATTTTATAAAATTAATATATTTGAAAATAAATTAATATACTTGAAAATTACGTAAATGCTTTGATAAATGTACTCGGATTTTGTGTTGAATCAGTCGGCGGTATTTCAATTGAGACGTTTAGTATTTGCATCAGGTTGAGAACGATTGGTAGAAACGCGCTCACTCCTAACATTATAAAGTAATTCTGTCTTTTCAAATAGTTCATCTATTCGTGATTAGTTTTATTCTTAATTTTTGTTTAATATATAAATGTTATTTTCTTGTTAAAATTCACAAAACATACAGCATTGAATATCTTTACATAAATATCAAAATGCTTTTTTAGACTTACGTTGCGTTTTGTCACCGTTGAGATTAAAAAAAACATACTGAAGGAATGTGGAAATCTAGCTTAGCTTATATCTTTTTATAAGAAAATATGTAAGAAGATTATAATATAACCCCAAATAGATTTATCAACAATATTAAGAAATTAAAATTTAGTTTGATATTTAATCTGTTCAAAACTTATCAGTTTAATTGTTTATTATTTTTTACAATTACATTTCTTTATTGTAATTGATATTTGGGTACCTGTGATAAAATAATCACAAAACGCTTACAATTATTACCACGTTATCTTTTCTCCCCCCATAAGGGATATCAGGTCCACCCTATGAAAATATAATTCACGTTCATTCAAATATAGTTCTACTTCAGTAATTAATATTCTTGAATTCAAACACGTAAATTGGTATGTAAATATGTAAATTTAAATGTAATAACTTAATATTTTTGAGGAAGTTCGATGGTAATACAAGTGAAGCTAAAAGAGTGTATTAAAAATAATGTCAATCTAATATCAGAAAAATATATCTTATTCCATTACTTTTAGGCGAAAAGAATATATCTCATTTTGATTAATTTTATCTAATTCGCAAAAAATAAGTAAGGTACCTACATATTTTCAGTGTTTTGTGGAAGGTGACATTATAAGATTAAAGAAGAAAGTTGAAAATGCAAATCGATGAGATTCTCCGCAGAATATCAATTGGTTTGGCGATTAGCATGCACTTCAAATATCAGAAAAAAACTGTTTAACGCCCTATTAACACATCGGTGAAATCTCTTAATTTTTTGATTAAACATATTATTTTTTAAAAAGAGGTTTTGTCTAGAATATATATTATGAAATGATATAATTTTTATTTATATATAAAGTACATTAGTAATCAAATTTGTAAATCTCAAAAATGAATGGAGAACATATTAAAATCTTGTTCTATTAACGTAGTTCCCCAATTTCCACTGAATTCTTGAGGCATTACAGAACTCAACGCCGTTACAAGAGCGAGGAAATGAAAATAAATATTTTATACCCTCGACTGGTAATCGAATCCACAACAGTCGCTTTTAAAATTGCAGCTTGTGCCTCGATGGCCTCACTAGAAGGCCTTCTCGGCAAAAAATATACATTTGAACTATATTCCTTTAACAAATTAATAATATACGCTTATATAATCACACATCTACATAGGAAGTAAGTACGTAACGTTAGATAACCGATTTGTAGACGGTCGGACGCCTCGTCAGTATTTTCCGTTCACCGTTATCCTTTAAGATGTGAGCAAACAGACGGAGAGCGGTTGAATATTGATAAAATAAATATTGGATCACGTGACCGAGCGACAATTGTCTTCACTCCGTGTTTGCGCCCCGATAAGTCATCGACGTTATATTCTTCAGTGAAGTGGAGAATATTACCTCTGGTGTTTTAGATTTCTGTATGAATTACGAAAATATAAGTAATTTTAGCAAATCTCTTATACATTTTTTATATATTTTTATAGTTATTTATGTGATATAATTCACTGAATTGAATTGTATTGAATCTAATGAAGATTTTATTTTTTAAGATGTTTTTAATGACCGCTAGCCATAATGTTACCTTAGCCAAGTCATATCTAAGGAACATCAAGGAATGGATTGGAATTAAAAACGCCGTAGATTTGATTGATTTGGCTAGGGACTAAGGACTAAGTATGCGAAGTTGACTGCCAACCTTCACTAGTTGGAGAGGCACATTAAGAAGAAGAAACCATGATGTTTAACAAGTTAAAAGTGACTGCCATTGTTATCAATCTGAATCGCATACTTTTTATATACTAACATAAGTATGACAGTATAAAGTTACAATTAGATAAAATTTCCATAAAAAATGTGACTGTTTCCTAACAGTAATAAATATTATGAACGGATCTTGCTGCATTTGACCATGAAGCCAAACTACGATTTTGTGATGCAAGTAGCGGCAAGCAAAGTTTCTGCTTAAATAGGAAGGCAAGAAACTATAGTGATATCTTAATCTTACTAATATTATAAATGTGAAAGTTTGTAAAGATGGATGATTGTTCCATTTTCAGGCAAAAAGTACTATACAGATTTAGATGAAACTTCTTTTGAAACCAGAAAAAAACATAGAGTTCAATTTATATAATCATTTTGTATAATTTGGCTATAATTTAAGAAGCAAGAAGTTTAATTAGTCGTTAGTGACTTATATTAAATATATTTTATACTTTATACCAATTCCCAACGTCCGATGTCCGTAGCACTTATTCCAAC
Organism: Heliconius numata; assembly: GCA_016802625.1. Lineage (NCBI taxonomy): Eukaryota > Metazoa > Arthropoda > Insecta > Lepidoptera > Nymphalidae > Heliconius > Heliconius numata. The sequence continues at coordinate 10,989 of JAEBDU010006925.1, read as the reverse complement.
TATTATTTGTTCTCAACAGAATATATCTGAATGAGTCTATTTGTTCAGACGGAATCCTTCCTGGGCAAAGCAAACGGATTTGGTAGTTTGAATCTGGACAAGTGAGCTGTGATCCGTGAAAGGAATTAAATAAAGTCAACGGATTGTGCGAAGCTTTTCATGTTCCAGTGGACGATGAGTACTACATCAAGTGTATAGGTTAATATTATAATTTTATTATCTACTGTTTTTGTTAAGTTACCAGAAATTATTTACATTTTTTTGGTTTTTATTATATTGTTAATAATATTCAAATTAGATGATAAACTTGAATGCATATTTGTCTTATAATACATATTAAAAAAATCTAGCTCTGGGAAACGGAGTGTTCGACGCTAGGAAGCCAGGTTCCCTTAGACTATTCTGCTATCTGCTATAATTCCTGAAAAATACAGCAGGACCCTAAAAAACCTACCAATATATATAGAATATTTTTAGAACTTTATAAAACGTTACAAAAACACTTCCAGCAACTAATTTAATAGTGATTTTCCTAGTAACGAACCTACGTAGTACATATCTCATCTTCTTTACAAAAAAAAAACAACAATAAAAAGAATTAGAGTAATAAAAAACAATTGCAGTTATAAATTCGATGAGGGACTCATCGTAATGGTGCATTTTTAGGATTCCGTACTTTTTATGGAAAAAAGGAGCCCTTATAAGATCACTCTGCTGTCCGTCTGTCTATCTGTATGTCTGTCAAGACCCTTTATCTCCGTAACGCTTAGAGATATCGAGTTGAAGTTCAAACCACATAGATAGATCTACGGCCTCATGATTTCCTGGAAAAAAAAATTCTGTATTAAATTTTTCCGTTTATATCGCAAAAAACTCGTATTTCGTCAATATAATGGGAATAAAAATTTATAGGGTACTTCCGGTTAGCCCAGAATTATGAAATTTCGCAGCTACCATCTACAGGTAGTATCTACTAATTCAGGAAAAATTCTGAAAATTATTTATTTGTGGTTAAATGTTATAAAATAGCCTTTAAAGGGGGGTATTAAAGCCGCTTGTTCAAGTGAGATATCAGATGGAAGGGCTAAGCGGAGCCTGAACTTCAGAAAAAAGCGTAAGTCCTCTAATCTTTGTACGGAGCCCTGGGTGGGCGACTCGCGCTTGTCCGGTTTTTTAATGGTGGGAACCAGATCGAGTTAGTTAGTTAGTTTTATTAATTAGTATGTATCTATGTTATTAAATATTTCAAGTAAGTATCAAGTTGTACTAACTGTTACACAAACATCTTTCCTACAACTAAGTTTGACTTCACCAGATAGTCAACACATGTCAGGATATCAGGGTATCAGGGTATCCTGCATCATCAGACAAAGCTGGCATTAGATAAGCTGTGCCAACCACTAATGACCAAACTCAATTTCGTGTGGGTTTTACTAATCGTGCATGCACCGGTCAATTTCGCCGTGAATGACTCGCCGGCGGAGGCTTTTGTGTCTTCTCCTCGATTCTAATTGAAACTATTTTGGACAGAGGACAATGCGGCATTGTCCGCGTGTCCGGCGGTGTTTGCCGCCTTTATTAATTCAGGTGGGCGTGCCTCGCAGTGGGCGGGGCGAGGCGGCGCGTGGTCGCGGGCCCCGCCCACCGGCGCCGCGCACTCGGCGGGAAGCGACCTCGTGCGCTCAGTCGGTCTACTGACGCGACGTCCGGTGCTCATCTTCCGGACTTCTAGATAACTTTTCAGTACAGTTCGACTTATATCGTAAACTTGATAAGATTTTAGATTGTTGGATTATAGTGGTGCAGAGCTGGTCCTGGTGGGGAGCTGCTGTCCGACCTCACATACACGTCAAGTAAGTGTTGTTATTGTATTTGGAAACTTTTTTAAAACTTGCAATAAAAAAAAATGTTTCATAAATATGAAAAGTATGTTATAATGATAATTAATAAGTTAATAAGATGTACTTAAAATTGTGAGTTTCTTTTACAAGATGATTGTGTAATTTTTATTTGGTTTAATCTTTGGTTCGTATAGGTTCATAAAAATAGTTTATTTTTTACTTCAAATAACAGTCACTTTAAATAAATTTTAAATAATTATTAAATGTTTGAATAAAAAATGGCTTCATTTTCATAACAACAAAATGTTCATAAAAATGCAACGTGCACTTTTTTAAAATAACATATAATAAATCCTTCCTTACTCATATAATGCATAATAAAAGAAACCATTTCATTAAACATTTATTAAATAACGATAACTGAAAATATTAATTAAATTGCCAAAACAAATGCAAATGAAATTATAAGCGAGCTGTTCCTTCAAGTGAAACTTGCACCATAAGCACAAAGCAGTATCAATTTAAACCACAGCTTTCAATACTTCAAGCAATTTCAACAAATCAATCGTCATCTATTCGGAATGGAGAGGTTTTTTCTAGAAAAAAACGCCCGCCCAAACCGTGTTACCGCGTCCCCCCCGCGCGCCGCCCAGCCCCCCGCTCAAATCATCACTGACAATGCCGATTCAGTTTTATTGGATACGATCTTTTTATGGCAATTTGTGGATCGCTTTCCAGTTTCCACGAGTCTTTTGCGAACGGTAATCTGTTCGACAAATGTTTCCTTAACGTTTATATTTGATTTCGTTGCGGGTATTTATTTGAGTTGTTGTTTTAGAACAGTTAAATAATAAGTATTTTCGATTGTTATATTATTATTATTTTATTTTATATTAATTTATTGATTTTAAGTGTAAGTGCGCGTTTTATATTTTTTGTCTGTATTTAGATTATTTGGATCGTACACCAAGGTAAACTCTACTCGTTTAAAAATTATTGTTATGTCTTACTAAAGTTGCCAATTCTAAAATGAATATAAACTTTATGTCATCTTATGATTGTTCATAATTTGCATGTTTGTTTTTCTAACGTTATCCTGAAATGAGAAATACCTACAAAGTAATAGAACTAATTGCAGTTTAACAACAGTTACATTTATTTAGGGTATATCGATAGTAATTTATTTCAATATAAATGTAATTAAATTGTTACCTACAATTTAACATCATCATCTACTTAGGAAATCAAAACTAAATTGAAGTATCTACAAGACAGTTTCATAATAAATTGGAAACAAAATACAAAAGTATTCGTTTCAACATAAAAAATACTTGAAATCCGATATACACGTCAAATTACTACCAAGTTTGTAACCAAGTATGCGTTGGCATATAACAATGTAGGTACCTATAGAATCTATAGTTATTTTTATATCGATATTTTTATTGAAAACAATACTAACGAATAAATTTCGATATGTCAAAGCGGTCACGAAACGATTCTGAAATATTTATTGATTTGATTGGTACCTCCACTAGGAGATTTTTTTTTCATATTTTTTCCAATTGTACGCTGTACAGTTTCAAATTATTGTCTATGATATTTTTTGGGATATATAACTTTTTAAAAAATAACGTGCGTTAGAAACGTGCAGGCTATTATTAATAATTTATATATCTTTATATTATTTTCCTCTAAATTAAAAGATTTTCTGTAATTTAAAATTGGATTATTTATTTATTGAAATTTTAAAATAAGATTAACAACTACTACTAATTCTTTGTCTAACTGTCCTAGTAATTCCATATAATTTTTAACATGTATAGTTGTTAGAGTAGTTGTTAGTTAGAGTATGTTGTTTTGTCCATGTTAACCCATTTTCTTCCTGTACCTGTGAGGGAAAAATTAAGAAAAATAGTTAAAGATTTTACGGAACACTCTTCTTCAATTTTTTTAAACATAAATGATCTACAGTGGGTAAAAAAAGTATTTGCACACCTAATTTTTTTGAAGTTACACCCAGAAAAACACAGAATGATTTCAGTTAATTATTGTATTTAATAGCTTAATTTATATATATTTAGAATTGATTATTAAAAACTCTTAGAAAACAGAAATAAAAAAATTAGATGGTAAAAACACCTTTTTTAAAGTCAAATAAGTATTTGCACACCAACCATTCCCTAGTTATACAATGTTATTCCCGCGACATTTTGTCACTTTAGGTAAAATGTGAACATTGTATGTATACATGTGAACATCAGGAAACGTATCCTAATATCGAGAGTTTTGTTTAGTGTTCAGAAAAAATCTTGAAGCCAACATGCCGAAAGAATTTGAACTGTCGTTATCGACGCGTGAAGAAATTATTTTACTCCGTAATGAAGGTTGAAATTATCGCCAAATCGGGTCAAATTTAAAGTTAAATTACACGACTGTGTAGTAAATTATAAAAAACCGAGAAGAAATGGGTAGTGTTGAAAATAACGAAAGGTCCGTTCTTCCGAAGAAGCTCAGTACGAGAGAAAGGCGTCAAATTTTAAAATCGGTACAAAATAAACCATTTACAAGCGCTCAAAGCTTAGCAAATGATATCGCGTCAAGTTCAGGTAAGGTTGTCTGTGCCCAAACTGTAAGAAACGCACTAGGTAATGGTGGTCTTCGTAGCAGAACAGCGAGGAAAAATTCTTTCATAAGTGAGGCCTATATAGCAAAAAGACTAACTTTCGCGAAAGAATATTTAAATACCCCTTTAGAATTTCGGTACAATTTTATTTTTTTCTGACAAAAGCAAATTTTATCTTTTTGGAACGTACAGACAAACATTTGTGTGGCGCAAGCCAAATACTGAAATTCAGGCGAAACATGTGTATAGTACAGTCAAACATGGCGGTGGTCTTGTGATGGTTTGAGGCTGCGTGACAGCAAATGGTGTGGGAAACTTGGCTTTTATCGAAGGGATAATAAAAGCAGTGAGTTACGGTAAAGTGTTACGCGATATTTAATCTTGCAGCGCATCGAAATTAGGCGTAAGTGAGACATACTACTTTCAGTAAGACAATGATCCTAAGCATACAGCTATGAAAACCTAAGGAATGGGTGATGTACAATGTCCGTAGAATGCTGAAAACTCCGCCATAAACGCCAGACATCCACCCAATTGAAAATTCATGGCATCTGCTGGATTAAAATTTGAGGAAAATGAAATTTTTAAATAAAAATGATTTGAAGCGTGCTTTGGTGGAGAAATGGGCTCAAATCTTGATTTAAACAACGTTCAAATTATTGGAATCGATGCCAGGGAGATTGCAAGTCATCACTGATGCTTATGGAATGCACACAAAATATTAAGTATCTTTTCTTTCATTTATTATTGATTTTTTTTACAAAATACGTACAAGCTGGTTGGTGTGCAAATACTTATTTGACTTTAAAATATGTGTTTATACCGTCTCATTCTCTAATTTCTATTTTCTGAGAAATTTTATTAACCAATTCGAAATATATATAGATTAAGCTATTAAATACAATAATTAACTAAAAGCATTCTGTTTTTTTGTCGATGTGACATGACCCACTGTATATCTATGCTCATGCATTTAATAAAAAGTCGCTTTTATTTTGTTAAAAATTATAATTATTGTTGGTGTAAATACATCATTTATTTTAAAAATTGACATTGTGAAACTTTTAATGATTAAATGTCCACAACTTATTTTTATTATTATTATTATTTATTATTATATATTATTAATTTATTTATTTTAAACAAAATTTATTTTATATTTGTTTTAAAGAAAAAAAGTCGTGGCGCAGGGGCACAAATTGTACCTGTAAAACGACTGGTTGTGGGTTCGATCCCCACTCGGGGATATTAAATATTTATTAAAAAATTATATTTCCATTTCTTCACTTTGGTGTATCTTAACAGTAGGTTCCCTCTTACTGCTGTGTGCGGGATACAGCGTGAAATCTAAAGAATTTACCTAATTACGCGAGAGTAAGGCTATCTATTAATTTCATAAACTGTTGAGCGTATATAGTATTTAATAACGTAAAAATATGCAAGAAAATAAGTTAAGAAGCAGTTAGAATTGAACATAAAATAGCATTTTATAGTTATATTACTTCATTTATGTTCTTTTAAGTCTCAATAATAAATAATTGCTTTTCCTGTATCTACCTCTGAAAATAATTATGTAACATTTGTTAGCTTGAAGCATTAGGTATTTCATATATTGTCGAGATTTTTTACAAAAAATACCCTTAAAAATACCATTTTATGCTTACAAAAGTTATAGTATAATTTAGTTTCCAAAATATCCACGTTTTATAGCCCTTGATAAGTTTCTTATATTTATAATTTGTGTAAAGAGTTATTTTGGTAATCTTCGGTACTGTAGAACGCACATATAACTAAGGTAAAAAAAGGAAAAATTGTATTATTTATAGAAATAACAGCTTGACACAAATTATAAGTTAGTGAAACCCAACATAATTGATGAAATCTAATATCGCAATTTGTCTTAGAAATAAATAATAAATTAAAAAAAATAATTATCGATACCTGATTTGAGAAACCATCACGGTGTTTAGAGACCGCTGACAGACAGACATTGACCACTGCACCACGGTAGAGTTAAATTTTATCTTATTAAAAAACATATTATAATCATATCTGATTCTTCTGGCAAATAATTGGTAAAGCACTGTATTGGTACCTGGTGTTAAGACACTCTGTCATCTCTATTCACACACTCCTGTTCTATAGTTTCCGCCGAATTCTTGAGGCATTGTGTCTTAAGTGACGGAGTTTGCCTCGTTACCAGAACGAGGAAATATTTAATATTTCGTTCCCCGGATGGGAACCGAAGCCACAACCGTCGCTTTTACAGTCGCACATTTGTGCACCTGCGCCAAGACGACCTGGATTAAATATTTGTTTAATAACTTAATTAACAACTCTGGCAAGAACTATCTAAATTCTAAACGAAACTTTTATCAAATGCATCCTAAATTGCACTCATTAAGATTTTCAAATGGAAATTTTTGCCATCTAAGCACAACCTTATTGATGCAAATCCTTTCATCCTTTCCAAACAATGCATTCTAAGCAATGTGCTTAGAAAAACTAACGACCGAGAAAATAATAGGCGTTAGGCGTGATGATATCGCATAATGAGGCCGCGCCGATAACGACGCCGCTCGTTACTGCCGATTAGAAGTCACTGTGATACCTGCACGGCGCGCGGCGTCCTAGAGCCGTATAATGCAGTATGTACTCCAGTCTCCAGTTCTTCAATATTACTCTATTATATAGACCTGTCAAAATTCTAGGTATTATACCACCAGGTAAGGATGATTCGTCCATGGCTCAGTCTGGGGATCGATGTGGGTATGGGTTTGATTTTTTGTTCCCGGAAATGTCGTGTCTCTGGTGTTTCCTATATTCCTAAACGCGGTGTAATGTATTATCGTAAGTAATATAGTAGTATAGTGTAAGGCAATTACAAAATTATTCTTTTAATAAAATTGAGACGTTATTTATAAAATGAATACTGCCAGAGCTAACATATCTTATACGAAATATTGCATTTACATATTATTTATTAATTAACCGACTTCAAAAAGAAGGAGGTTATCAATTCGACTGTGTTTTTTTAATTATACATTTTTTCTTACATTCATATGTATAGCTTAATCTCATTATATTGATTAGTATTCAATGTTATTTTATACTTAACTTTTTTTTAAAAAACATACTAATTTGGCTATTACTATTATTGCTATTGATATTATTTGAATCTACTTCAAAAATCTTGTTAGGCATCTAAAGAAAAAGAAAGAAAACCAAGTAGGTATGTATATTTTTATTTTAATGAAAAAGCTTTGGCCACTGCTCGCTTCATTCGACGTACAGATAAAAAAACTTTTTGAAAGACAACGATGTATTTTTTTATATTGTAGCACTTGAGACAGTGCTTATAACTACTGAAACTGCTATACAAAAAACAATTTATACAATACTTATTATATGGAAAAAAAAGCATAATTAATTTTTAAAAAATATATTAGTGGTCAAAATTTTCTATGGTTTACGTGATATGTACATGCTTAAAATAAAAATTACCCAACTTAAAAAAAAAATATTATCACAGAATTTTTAAATAGGCATTTTATTGTCAGATTTTAGTAAAATAATAATATATAAAAAATATTTTTACTAGATACTTTAAAGGATGTAAACACTTCAAATTGCGATACAGTATTATTTAAGATTAATGGACAATGATTAAATGTTATTATATTTTTAAACATTTATATAGTAAACTTAAGTACCCGACAAACATAATACCATTATAAATTATAACGTTCTGACAAACTCTCCAGCTTGTATAACTGTTTCAAATCAAATCGTAGATTTGAATCATGAGCCGGCACTCGGGCCACTGCACGCGCACTGCATAACGTGCGCGTGACAGTAATGGCGGTGTTGCTGAAATATGACTTAAAATTATGTAAACTAAGCCATATAACAAAATTACTCTACTTGCAAATTTAAAATTATACTTAAAAATATATATTTTGCGTCATAATTGTTTTAGAAAAATTCAAATATATAATACATACATACATAAATCTAGCAAAGAAGTAAAAACGAATTTAACAACATTAATAATGAGATTCAGTTATTAATAGTACAGATAAGTACAGAAAAATTATAATTTAAAACAGATTTCGCAACATCAAAAAACAAAATATCTTACAGCGGAGTTTACAAAGCGATTGTACACCTGAAATCAGTGAACACTTCGGTCGGTAACAAGCGAACGCGAAAGGATTCAGTGAGCGCATTAAAACCAGATGAGGGATAAAAGTTCCCGCAAATGATGCTAAATGATCGTTTCAAACGAGCGGTGAACTAATGACTCTTTATGAATGAATAACGGATCGGTTACAGACGGGATGGGATGTGTCGTGCGGACGCCTCGTTAGCGCTTAGCGGTTGGGCAGCGCAGAGCTGCGTTGGAAACGTGGGCTGCGTGCTTAGTTCGTTTCTTTGTTATTTTTCGAATTTATTATTATCTGTTTATTTTTTGTCAGTTTCACGCTCTACCCTTCAAGTAGCAGGGTAGGCAGACGAAGTCTAGTGTTAAGATATTCCGCTCCTTAGTCTCTTTATTTAATTCAAAATATTCTTTATTAAATAATGCCACTTTAAGTACTTTTAAATCATAATTGGGCGTCATATTAAAAGAATAATATTTGTTTCTTAGCTTCGTACTCTATCCAGAATATAGGTGGGCAATCAATAGAAACCTAACAGAAACCTAACGACACTCCGTTCTTCAATTTTCTAGACATTGTGTGTTGAGTGGCGGAACTCAACACCACGCTTTGAAATATTACTTTAACATTAATTTAACATAAGATTGAATATTTCTATTAACGCCACCATAATTTAAAATCAACTTTTATTACTAATATTTATTACCGTTTTAACAATAACAGCATTGGTATATTGCTACAATTAAAACTCACATTCATAACTATAAACGAGTTTTATTATTTAAAAGATTTTTCACCTGAAATATTGTTTTATAAATTTAAAATGCAACCATATTGGAGACCGCTCGTCTGCGGTGGCAGTGCGGCCGATTGGTTTAGTTAGCAGTGAGCGTCGCGCCTCATTTGCTTGCCGCGACACCAGCGACACCAGCGACACCGGCCGCGCGACTTTGTCACTACTCTTTTCACCCCGTACAGGTTCTAACTATCTCTGATAAATCGGTGTCATATAAACGTTTACGGGATGCATTTTGATTTGCAAGCCCATTTAATGATGTGTAACTTATAGCCTTCGCTTCGTTTGAATAAATTTTGCTGTAACTATTAATGGTATAAAGAAATTTGTTATTTTGTTAATGTTTTTTTTTTATTTTAAATTTTAAAGTTATACTTAGTTGAATGCTTATGTTATTTTATTTTTATTAAAATATATAATCTAAAATGTTATTTAAATAAGACCAATTGTCAGAAAATAATAAATGATTTTGTTGGACTTAAGAATGAGCTTTTTGATGGCTATGTTATTTTTGATGATTTGCACCCGAGGATGGTTCGCCTAGAATGCAAGACCATTAAAACCGTTTGCCGATGTCAGGTGACGTGTGTGAAATAGTGGATCGGGTGGGGGAGGGAGTGACGTCAAGAGCTGTCGTTAGCGTTAATGATTTCTTAATGATTGTGCCCGCTACGCTTTGGGTTCGGTTTACTTACTTTAGTATGATAAAAATAATATCTAAATTATTGTTTATTTAAATGAAATATATTTATATTTTAAAGTTTTTATATGATAGAGGACAAAATTATTATTTAATCAAGGACAAGAGTTCATAAAATTATGGAATTTAAACAACTTTCTTTAGCTTAACATTGAAAAATACAATGATATAAAAGTTTTTAAGCAAAACTGAAAAGTGAGGTAGTAGTGAAAGCTGATAGCAATGACAGTACACAAGGATAAGACGAGTTATCGGTGTAAGCGGATCAAGTGGCGTGCGGCGCCGCTGGCGACCATTAAAATAATCAATGCCCGCGAAATATCGAGGGCTCCCACTAATGACATTGGGAAAACAAAGCAATGGGGTCTGCCACCGGCGCTGCGAGGTTAGATTTATAGATACCTACTGCAGTCATTGTTCAACACTTGTCTATGAGTGTAGGCACTTGCAAAACTATGTTATAAGAATTTTACAAAAAAACATGTTGGTACATGCATTTGAAACTTTAGCCCTATGTAATTTTATCGAAAGTATATATAGATTAAGATATAAATAATGTATCTGATAAAGTCTTCCAGACTTCTAGCAGACAGGTTTGGTATTTCAGAGCTTATTTTCTAAAATGTAAAATAAAAACAACTTTAAAAAAGGCCATTCGGGGCGCAGGTAAAAAAAACTTAAAAAAGGAATTGTGAATTTCTGAATGTCTTATTTTTTAACATAATCGACTAAAAATAAAATCTTAAATTATCTTTTTCAAAAATAAGATAATATAATTGACCTAGAAAGTCTTGTACACGAAGAAAACGCTCAAAATGAGATATATTTTATGATATTGGAAATATAAAGAGGTTTTACGAGTT
>JAEBDU010006923.1:0-15619 GCA_016802625.1 Heliconius numata | reverse complement strand
CTACTCAAACGAAGCGTTAGAAGTACTGACCGGCCCGTACATAACGAACGACAGTTAATTCAAGTGCTCAAATCAAGCTGGGAGCAAATTCCTCAAGAAACAGTACGACACCTGATTGAAAGTGTCCCTTCCTGGCTTCAGGAATGTGTACAAAAAAGAGGAGGGCACACACGATACTGAAGACAACAAAAAAAAAAGTTTTACAAAGGCAAAATTTTTTAAAAGCTTCATGAGCGGGAGTGACTTTTTTGTCAAAATTGGATAGTCAGTTAAAAAAAATTCTAAGTTAATTTTATTGTATCGATTTTAATTAAATTTTAAGTTAATTACTTTAGAAAATAGTAAATCTAACGAACTTCATTATTTTCTAATACCTAAGTCCCAGTAACACATAAATATACTTGAAAATTGCAGTGGCCCTTATTTTGTTTTGACTAGTATATATAGATATATGAGAAAAACTATATTTGGGGATATTTGTCAATATAATAAAATCCATAACAATGTTTTTTTTTCTTATTTATTATATTTTACATGACAAAACAAATAGTTATGTAATATATAGTTCAAGCGGGCGAAGCCGCGAGCGGATCGCTAGTTTCATATAAATTTCAATCAAGTTTATTATTTTATTACAGACGATAAAGTATAGTAATTAATTAATTAATTAATTACGATGTTATTCCTCGGCTTAGGTATATTACATTTCATAATAATACCATTATTTATATACATATATAATAACAAGGCGAACAATGGCGGTCGTCTCGTGCGTTAAAGGATTTCGTAATCGTTGGTTATTTTCCTTGAACGGCTAGTAGGTAGAACATTTATCTCCTTTGCTGTCGTCGAACACAATAATATACGTAGATACGCTTAAGATAAATTTATCTCCTCACGATTCTATCCATATCTATATATAATTTTGGTCACCTTTTTTTCGTTGTTCCTTTCTTGCTATTATATTTTTGCTTCACGTTCACGTTGTATCCCGCACAGCAGGGTAGACCTAGAGAACCTAGTGTTAAGATTCTGGAGACATTGAGGCGTTTGCCTAGACACCAAAGTAAAGAAATCCAGATATTTAACATTTTTATTTCTTCTAGTGGAAATTGAACCCATAACCCGTCGCGGCTGGCTTTTATGATTTTACCATACCTAAATCAAATGTTAAATAATATACCTTCCTTGAATTTCCTATCAACCCCATAATTTAATCTTCATTTGATTGACGTAGTTCCATGAGAATCAGCATGTGATGGTTCTTAATAAACCCACGAACGAATAACAGCTGTTGTATTCCTTTGCAATTACTTAGGTCAAGGTAAATCTTGTTGGTTTAGTTTGATATTATATAAAAGATTTATATTTTTTCGTTAATTTCTATTGCTTTAGCTACATGTGCGTTTAATATCTATACTTCTATTAAATATTTATTTACGTTTATATTTCCATTTCTTTGCTCTGGTGTCGAGGCAAAGCGCGGTGTTGAGTTCTCCCACTCAACTCGCAATACCTCCAGAATTCGGTAGATTGTGGGTAGCGGAGTGGTTTAATAGTAGGTTCCCTCTGCCTACCCTGCTGTGTGCGTGAAGCTGATTTCAACTATAGTTCCATATGAATATTAAATAGGGGAGGGATTGTTTGGTATGGTTGATCGCGCTGATCTCAAGAACTACTGGTCTGATTTTAAAAATTCTTTTTGTCTTGGATAGCCTATTTATCGAGAAATGTAATATGCTATACTACTTTACGTTAAAAGTTCGGAAGTAACTTACTGTACCTGCGGTTAGAGTTACCAGGCTTTTGGAACTCTTTTACTCTTAAAGAACTATTCTATATGGAAATAACTATTTCCATAGGAGGACCATGCAGGCAAAAAGGCAAAAAATATACAGTTCTTATTAGTCCAGTTTTACCTAAAGGAGTTTTTTACTTAATTAAAAAGATTTTTTTCAAAATAAGACATTACTAAGATTGAAATAAAGTTTTTTTTTCATCTAAAAACTGTAGGTATATCCTTAATCGTCGCGTCTTTTCCGTAGGCTTCGAAAAACATTCTCATTAAAAGTTAATGCTTGTGTAACCACTGCCTCTTCACGAGGTTGGGGTGACACATGCTGTTGTCAGAGTATATTCAATCAGGTGTTGTTTATGTTTGGCTTCCCACTTCATGTTCCTTGCCATATATAGATAGGTACTTGACAAAATCGTCTGCCATATGTTTCTTTTTGTCATCTTTTTAAATAGTGGTAGGTAGAGGGAACCTAGTGTTAAGACACTCTGTTCCCTATTTTCATTTCTAATTCTGGTGTCATTTTGTGCAGAGTGGCAGAGCTCAACGCCGCGCTTTGCTTCGACTCCAGATCGAAGTATTGAAAATATTAAATATTTACTAGCCTCATATTATTGCGTGCGCTTATTACGATTAGAATTTAGAAATAGTAAAAAAAGTAAAAAAAAAATTTTAAGTTAAACGGTTTTATATTGCAGTACTAAAAGCTAAAAAATAATTTCATAGAAATTATGATTACTAAAATAAAATCGTGGGGCACGTCCAATATCTACAATTGAAAGACATAGCGTGAGACTTCACCCACCTAGTGGTAAGTAGCAAGTGTCCCCACGATTTTATTTTAGTAATCATAATTTCTATGAAATTATTTTTTAGCTTTTAGTACATTTATCTGCAATATAAAACCGTTTAACTTAAAATTTTTTTTTTACTTTTTTATTTTTAAGTTTTTAGTTTTTATTTCTCATGCTATTCAATTCGTTGAAATGAGGCTCGATGCCTCATTATTGCAAGGTTAATGGAGAATGTTACGAACGACCCCCCCAGAGGTCCAATAGAGGGACAAGGCTATGTACAACAAGATGTGCCTGAATCTTGAGGGGAAAACGCTAACGACATATCATTTTTATCCACCTAGTGCCATACAGTTCTCGGCGCGCTTTTACCTTTTACCTTGGGTGGTACCCCTAGCGACGTATCATTTTTAGGCACCCTATAGCCACACAGTCCTCGACAGGATACCAGATCTTGACTTAGGTGGGAGATTCATATTGTAATTGTGTATAGTATACTGTATTATACTTACCAAGCCCTTTATTTTGATACCCATATTGATGGGATTGAAAACTACATTATCTGCCATTTTGTAGCAGTGGCCATCTTTGATTTTGATTTTGTATAGTGCACTGAATTCTACTTGACAAGCCCTTTCATTTGATACCCATATTGATGGGATCGAAAAAACTAACTTGTCCGCCATCTTGTAGCGGCGGCCATCTTGGATTTTGATTATGTATAGTCCACTGAATTCTGCTTGACAAGCCCTTTCATTTGATACCCGTATTGATAGGATTGAAAAAAACTAACTTGTCCGCCATCTTGTAGTGGCGGCCATCTTGGATTTTGATTTTGTATAGTCCACTGAATTCTACTTGACAAGCCCTTTCATTTGATATCCATATTGATGGGATTGAAAAAAACTAAGTTGTCCGCCATCTTGTAGCGGCGGCCATCTTGGATTCACAATAATATTGAATATGGATAATTGTATTGTCACCAGAATCAAAGGCGTATACCAAATTTCAGATCAATCGGTTAACGGGAAGAGGGTTAAATTTCAATTACTAAATTTGACCCAAATAAACAAACGGGGTGAGCTAAATAAAACCGTTTAATAATAAAAAAATGTCTTAAATTTGAAATATTATTATTATATTAGGTATACAATTAAGACTATGTTTTAATTTAAATAACCTGTTATAATAAGTGTAACAAAATTATATGATTTTTTAAATAATTTTTGGTTGATTTCCAAAATTACAGTAGGTAGGTACATTCTGCCACAATATTGCAATAAATAAGAATTCTCTTTAATTATAAGAAATTAAAAAAAATATCTCGTAATAAGTACATTGTGTTTAAGTAAATTATAGTACTAATTATAATATAATATCATACCATTATTTATCATATTTAATTGCTGATAATTAAAATTAATTACCAAGCGTGTGGTATAGGAGGCACTTCTTTGTAATATCTGTTAACAAAAAAAATAATATTTGAATGCGCGGTGTTGAGTTACGCCATTCAAGACACAAAGCTTCCAGAATTCGGCGGAAAGTGGTCAATGTCTTAATAGGAGCGGTCTGTCTTAATATCAGGTTCCCTCTGCTCACCCTGCTATGTACGGGATTAACGAGAGAGTAAAAAAATATATTATGATATATTTCCTTATCGAAAGCTTTAAGTATTTGGTGGCTCTACCTACCGAAGAATAAAAACAGATATCTTTTTTGGGCACATAATATAAACAAAGTCGCTTCTCACTAATGTTTAAATTACACCGCTGATTTTAATGCGGTGTTCACTAATAAATCAGTCTTTGGAGGGGTTTATTATAATTATAAATCAATGTAAAAATCTAATCTAACCTGACGAAACCACCTAAAGGAGAAAAGGCCTTGTCGTTCAGTGGCACTAGAACGGATGATGACTTCAATCCTTTAGGCAGTTTTATGTAATATTTCACGCTGCTTGGTATCAGAATTCCTGAAAATTACATCGATTTTTAGTAATTACAATAATTTAGTTAAATTGAATATTCTAGAAACAAATTTATAACTATTTAAATATATACTGTGAGGTTTTTCAATGTAAATGTATATTTTATTTTTATCTTACCATTTTTGTCGTATCTGTACTTTCGCAGTAACGACTGCATAGTCGGGTTTTGAATGTTTGATAACACTACGATCGCACATTGCTGAAACATTCATGTATTAAATTAAGTTAATTAATTAATTAATATAAAATTAAAAATATAGTATAGAATTTAAATTCATAAAATTTTTATGTTTGCAAAATAGTAGTATCTGTCGTCGGTAGTAATATTTATATCCATACACATTTGTAATTTTTGGTAGTGAATTCTTAAGTTCAAATTCTACTTGGAAAAATCGGGTGATTCGATTTTCCTAAGCGTGACATTAGATTAGAAATATTAGGTACCTTTTCAACTTTTTCCTCATCTCCTTTTCTTTTAGTACTATATTCGTCACTGTCGCCGTAATCAAATGATTTTGGCATTGCTTTTTCATTAGAATAGTCCACGTCTTTGACGTCGCCCGCAGCCGGCGTATCTTGATCTTGATCTGTGACAGGTGCTTCTGTCTCGTAGTAAATCGGTAGCATTCTCTGTGGACGAAAATAGTAAGAAAACAATTTCACCTCCAAATGGCGTACAAACAAACATACCTACATTATCGACCAGAAGGAACTTGAGAAATATTCCGATGGTAATTCCTACGGACCTCATTGTGGACTGTTCTAAATAACTTACCTGACTGACATTGCGTCAGTCCACAATTAAAACCTGACAGTTTTGTAAACATTCTCGTATATCGTTAATTTGAGTCTTCTAGTACACGAAGCGAATGTTTTAAAACAAATGTGATAGTTTAACGTAGCAAGTTAAAACCATTTGACTTTTAAGTTCATTTGAGGTAAGAATACTTTGTGTAATAATATCAGCCTAATTAATTATATACCGATGAGTGTCTTTTTCTATATAAATATAAAAAAATAACTAAATAAATAGTGTCTTAACACTAGGTTTCCTCTGTCTACCCTGCTGTTTGTGGTATACAGAGTCAAGCTGATTTAAACTAATTAAAAAAGGCAGTTGCACGCTTTATCCCGCAAATAGCAGTCATAACCCTCAGTTAAAACACACATTTTCCTATAGAAATTAATTTATTTTTATAATATACATGGCCTCGACGTGTTTTCGCATTATACTTTCGTATATGAGCAGTAGGCTAACAAAATACAGGGGTGCGTATGTAAACAATGTAGTGAATGCGTATGTTTAGACGTAGTATGTTTAGACTATAAACTTAGTGGTACTATCCAGACTAGAATTCAGTAATCAATATATTATGGTGCTGGTATTATACCACATTATCGGGTTAGTTGGAAAAAATTAGGTGAAGAAAATAAGTTTTCCTAATGTTAAAATTAGAGTAAATTTAACGTTTTAACGTAATCAGTTATAGATGCCTTAAATTGTACATAGAGAACAATATTATGATATAGGAATATATTATGTACTAGCGACCCGCTCGCGGCTTTGCCCGCGAAAACAATTATTTATTTTCATTGATTGCCCATAGTTTTTGCCTATTGAATAAAACATTTACTTTGTATAACTTTTTAAATTAAATGTTAAGGGAAATTTGCCAAAATACAATAGTAAAAACTGACTCCAAATTAGTTAAGCCGCTTTTGAAATAAGCGTGAACAAATGTAGACAAAGAGATGAATCGACAAAGTTTTAAAAAATCATTATTTTTATTACATTAATAAATACCCTCAATAATACGAGTAGATATCAGCTCGAATCGGTATCTGCTATACATTTTAAAAGTAATTTAAATTATTCCTTTATTCTTTATTGAATTAAGAAACCTAAGATATAAATAATATTCAATGAAAATGATAGCTCAATAATATTATTGCGACGAACCAGCATTAGCAATACTTACAATATTTTTCACAAACGGTCGTCGAACTGCCGACCTACTTACTCAACAGTCCTTATTGAACTACTGCGTTGGTCGATTGTTTATAGCGGTAAGTGTTTACCTATCTATAAAGTAGATTAATGCTTCATATTTTTCAATATGTTTACATGATTCGCAACTAAAATTTAATGATTTTTCTCAGAAACTTCTCCCAACAATATGTTTTTCTGGAATCGTCTTACGATTTACGAGCGAATGCTTGTTATCCTTGAAACTTGAAGGACAAACTTTCTTGTTTACTGAACGTTCTCGTAATATCGGAAATGTTTCCAAACAAAATATAGGTATAATTGAAATCTATGCAATATATGTACCTATAGCAGCTCACATAATATATTTTTTGCTTCACGCTGTATCCCGCACATGGCTTAGTGTTAAGACACTCCGTTACCATTAAGACACTTTCGATCTCCACTTTCCGCCGGTTCTAGAGGCATTGCATTTTGAGTTGCGGAACTCAACGCTGCGCTCGTTACTAAACGCACGCCTGTGTCACAACTGGCTTCCATATTTTAACAATAATAATTATTATATTATTCAAATTTCAAGTACATATTGTAAGGCGCAATTTCTAACTGTAACCGAGATGTACGTGAGTTCGATCCTCTGTCTGGGGAATGAGCGGAAAGTGAAGAAAGACACTCCGTCTTGACACTTGATTCTTTCCGTATATTTTTCTATGCGGTTTGCAAGGTAAAGCGAAAAGCTTAAAAAAAAGGTAAAAACGAAATTTCTTTTTATGTTCCACAAATATAATATTCATAATAAAAGCTTTTAAAAATTAGTACCTACGACCTTGTTATGTGTCATCAGTGAGTTAACTGTTTTAAATTGACCTCAAATGAGGTTTAATTAGCTCAAGTGATCGCCGACTTCAATTTATGGCCTGACACTGTGGCAGGTGGAATTTCAGACCCCTGTTTATATACTTCCTCATATACATAATTATATATTTTTTTCCCGTTTCACGCTATATCCCGCATGTAGCAGGATAGGCAGAGGGAGCTTATTGTTAACACTTCTAGCAATGGCGTGTTTAGTGTAGGAACACAACGTGGCGCTGTGCCTCGACACTACAGCGAAAAATTAAAATATTAAATATTTAATTTCCTCGAGTGGAATCGAACTCAAAACCGGTCGCGTTTACAGTAACAGGGGCACAACCCCTGCGCCACGACTGACTTACTCTAAAATAAACTTTAAATTCAGGCATGCTTCTAAGAAAATTTACATTAAAATAATTATAATTTTATTGGGATTGACACATAAATAAACTTTTTTTTTTTTCATTAAAATATATCTAACGATTTTTCTTTCAAATGAAATATGTACTATGATATTTATTCTAAACTCGTTGCTTTATGTTTACTCAAGAAGTGTATATTTTATTTAACTTGGATCTAAATTAAAATCGTTCGTCCGTTGCACCAGTTCGTCGGTATTATTTTAACTACAATTTAAATTTTGTTCATTTGAATATGTTATGTAAATTACGTTAGCTATATAAATATTTAGATGTAGTAATAACTTTGCGTTTGTTACTGTTTTACATATTTTTTTATATATAATTTTTTTTTAGGTAACCTTGATTGAGTTTATTTTTTGTGACACAGTTATGCATTTCTCCTGTCTGTCTTTCTCCGCTCTTTTTTAAAACTGATAAGAATCTTTAAACAGCCTGCATCCGTTTTCTCTTTATATATTGTTTTTATTTTACAACATTTTAAATATTTGTTCTGAAACTAAGGACTAGGACCATTCAGAGATGTCTAAACGAGCTTCATACGCCTTGGTTAAAATAATAGTTATTTTATATTTAGATATTTTCTAGTGAGATTTTTTTTATTTATTAGGACATATTTTAGTTCTACGTTATTTATTTACTTAACACTTAGTGGTTTTAATTATTCTTGCAAAAAAGTAAAACAAAAAACGGTGTATTTATGGAACATTATTAAAATGATTACTGTTTTACTGGTGTATTATTATTTAAAAAAAATGTAAATCGAACCCACAACCGTCGCGTTACAATCACACTCTGGTGCCGCTGCGTCTCGACGGTCTTAATATATATTTCTATAATTAATATATTATATTTGTATAATTAAGTGGTACAGTACTAATTAGTTATAATCTGTTCCAGGTCAACCGGGAACTTCGCGTCGGGCGCGCCGGGTGGCGGGTGCGGGGCGCCGCGCTCCGCCCCCGCCACCCCGCTGCAGCTCGAACCGCACTCGAGATCGAAACATGATAAGTGAGTTCAGTTCTTTTTTTTTAATATAGCGAATTTATGATTTTAAGCTTCACCTATATCTATTTGTCAATCTATCATGTATTAACAGACGTTTTTTTTAAAAGCTTTTATTTAATTTATTTTAGTTTAGTTTAGTTTTAGTTTAGTTTATACTTTATTGCACACAAATAATAGAATAGTACAGAAAAGAAATAAAAAAAAACAAGTATACAAAGGCCGCCTTATTGCTTCAAGCAATCTCTTACATTTTTTCAAACTTTTATATATAGAATTACTTGTTCTTAATAATTCAAATTATTTTAATGTATATATATTTACCTGTTATGTTTAATTAAATTGGGGCAAAGCGTGGTGTTGAGTACCGCCACTCAATATGCCTCCAGAATTCGACGAAAAGTGGAGAGCGGAATGTGTTAACACTAGGCTTACTCTGTCTATTCTGCTACATGCAGGATATACTTAATGTAAAGCTGATAAAAAGTAGGTAGGTACTTTAAGCCTTTTTTGGGTATACTTGCAGAATGCTTATGAATTGTAATTTTGCTAAAATTTAGCACATTTTTTTAAATATTATTAGGAATTAAAGTGTGTTTATTTAATATTCCGTTTTACATGTACTTCTTATTAATTTTCGCGTTTCTCCCAAAATAGTAACAAATGTTTAATTTTCCTTGCATTAAAGTGCTATCAAAATTACTCAAAATGAGTTCCACTTTGTCTTACTTAACCGTGTTTATCTAGAAATCTAGCTAATCAAATAAATTACAGTTAATTGCACTGTAAACGCGTGATGCGTGTGTCACTGTCAAAATTATGTTTCATCTTAGAAGGTAAAAAAAAACACATTGCGTAATGCGTACTAACTTTCGTAAAATATGGGTTTTTTACGATACCTTGGCGCCTTTCCAGTATTATTAGGTTAAGGCGGCTAGTGGGAAATATTGAGTAATTTATTCCATGAATATTTGAGTGACGATTTCTCAATTATTTGGATATATTTAGATACATTGTAATTGTGGCTAATATTATTTTTAATAGTATAGTCGTAATACGTTTATATAAAAAAATATTTTATTACATTCTACTTAAATTGAACGGGTTCTAATAAATTACTCAATATTAAATTAACTAAACTCTTTGGATATTAAGGTCTATTCAATGTTGGGCTTAAAAACTAAATGTTTTTTTTTAATAGTTTTTTAGACCGAATGTAGACAATAATTATAGAAAAGAAATACTTCGGGCACATATATTTCTTTCTATAAAATTTATAGATATTTTTGTTATAATAAAACGTTATCATAGTTAATATTTTTTATTTATATTCCTCATGTGAAAATGTCTCAGGAATGTTTCTTGCCAATCCGGTTAAATCCTTCTTTTGAAAAAATGCTTATTTGGGATTTGAATCCCTAAGGAAACACTTTGATCGGAATTGTTATAACTGCACAACGATACAGCCAAATCGTATGTAATTGTATTCTCCTAGCCTTGAAAATTCTTGTTTATAGCATTATTACGAATACAGGTAAATCTGTTATTTTTAACACATCAATTAAAATGAAATTATTATTTTAACATCCTACATGTAATTACATATAATATGTACAATTTATTATAAAATTTTATACACTTAAGTGCATATAAAACATGTTTTTTTTTTCAAATATGTGTTATGTAGAGATTAAGGTAAAAATGAGGTGTTCTAAATGCTTAAATATATGAATTTTCCTCATTTTTTACCTAAGCTGAGGAAATATCCACAATATTTGGACTTTATAAGATTTTGGTTATATCTAAATATCTTTCTGCATTTAAGATAATTCTAATACCAATGCTTAAAAATATAAACGTAGATATATATTTTATATACTAATAAATTGTTTGTATATAATATATGTTTGTATATATAACCCTTTACAAAATGTTCGGTAAGAATCCATCAGGCTTCAAGAAAGTTATCTATTGTCAATTAATTATAATGTCTATTACGTACGACACAGTGTTTAATATGCGTTGCGTGTGCGAATATGTTGCGATAAATTATAATATTTACCACCCGTATGTAGTATCTATTGACGTCAGAATGGCCGCTTGTTGTTACAATCATAATTGTTTATTTTATAAAAGATAGCACCTCTTTAGTTAATTCCGTAATGCTATACTTAATGGAAAATTATTATTTATACTAGTGGGCCCGTGCGGGGCTACGCCCGCTTGTAATATAAATATTAATAAAGAAATTGAAAACTAAAGATTCAGTCAATTCAGTAAAACAGTTGTATAAAATAACTGTTACGGCAATTAGCAAATTTGTCGAACTAAATACTTTAAATTGACATAACTTTTTAATTTATGAACCGATTGTAATACAATAAACTCTATATGTTTTGGGAAGCTTGCCATAATCCAATAGTGAAAACCGCATCTAAATCGGTTAAGTCGATTCTGAGATTAGCGATAACAAGTGCATAGACAAACAGACAATAATTTTAAAAATTATTGTTTTTGGGTTCTATTAGGTTAAAAAAGGTTCCCAATAACATTTTTTTAAAATATCTTCCAAGTACAGACACCGACCCGAGATAAACCGCGTGATGGTATTACAATACCTGGTAATTTAGGTTTATTACAATAAATCTACAGAATCTCTTTCTTTCGTTTTTACCAAGCGCGGCGTTTAGTTCCGTCACTCATCACCCTATATCTCTTCACATTGGGTCATTAACAAACAAACGCTAAGAAATAATATTATAAATATTAATATTATTTTAATTAAATGTAATAATTTGAGAAAAAAATAACATTTGTATCGGCATTTTTTCACAAAGATTTTAAAAATAATTAAGTATAGGGAATATTATCTTATCTTATTCTCATTATCTATCTATATATATAAAAGGACTTGTCCTCACTGACTGAGGTAAGACGCACGCACAGCCGTAACCGCTGTGCGTAGAAACGTGGAATTTGGACAGATGTTTACTTTCGTAATCTGGACATCCACTAAGAAGGGGTTTTGAAAAATTTTAACCCTAAAGGGGTGAAATAGGGGTTCAAAGTTTGTATGGAAAAAAAATTAAATCGGCCCCATTTTTATTAAATTTTAAAATTTAGATTTTTAAAAATATTTAATTGAACACGTGTTTCATCGTTTTCTAGAATTCTCCCCCTAAGGGTGCAAATAAGGGATTGAAAGTTTGTATGGAAAAATTCTTAAATCGGGACGGATTTTTATAAAATTTGATATTTAGAGTCTTAAAAATATTTCATTAAACATGTGTTTCATAGTTTTCTAGAATGCACCCCCTAAGGGTGCAAGTAAGGGGTTGAATGTTTGTATGGAAAAATCTTCAAATCGCCACCGATTTTTATAAAATTTGAAATTTAGACTCTTAAAAATATTTCATTGAACACATGTTTCGTGGTTTATTAGAATTCACCCCTAATTACGCAAGCGAAGCTGCGCGCGTCCGCTAGTCTTATTATATGAATAAAATCTCTGTAAAGCTTCGAAGAGATTTCAGTGTCTTTGGTTCAGTCATTTTTTTCAGTCATTTTTCTCAAATATAACAAATATATATATAAATATTACTCTGTCAGGATTTCCGTTACAGTTTCGCTTCCGATATATAAAATTAATTACTTCCAACTCGTAACGGCAACTGCTGCTATTATATTATATTTAAATTATTAGTATTATTTTTAAGTTATTTTTAAACGAATTTGAAATACTTTTTTTGTTGTCGGTTAATATTTTTAGAATATGTTAAAAATTTAGTAATGATAAAATAATGACAGTTTGGGCAACAATTGTGTATAATATCATTAGCAATTTAAAATCTACAATAAACTATACCTACTTATATTTTTTGGTCATTAGTAGTAGACAAGCATCTATGTAATTTACCTTTAACAAGTTTTCCAATATGTCACTTGTTTTATATTAGTTGTTAAATAAGTAATTTCAGTAGTAGTTAGTTGTATATTCCTACTAGTGGACCCGAACGCGCCTACGCCCGCTTGAACTATACGAATATTTATTAAATATATTTATGAAATTATTTTCAGTTTTCAATAGAGAGATGCGTTAAGTAAGCTCATTTTGGGTGACGTTTTCTAACAACAAACTTTGGAAGTCGTTGATTAGCGACGGTCGCATAGCGACGGTTGTTATTAACATGGCGAAATAAATTGCATGTCAAGTTAATAAGTATTTTCATATATCGGTATAAATCGAAAATATTACAAATATGAGAAAAAAAAAGTATCCTATGTTCATCCCGAGACCCTCAAGTATCTCTATATGAGTATTTTATCACAATTAAATTAGCGGTTTGGCCCTGATGGCGTAAATGACAGACAGACAGACAGACAGACAGACAGACAGAGTTAATTTCGAATTTATAATATAGGTATGGATATATCAGAGTAAATATAACATTTCGTGTTATACCAAAATGATATTTCCTGTTCGTCACAGGGTAAATAATGTATTTGAAAGGAGAGGATAACAATTTAATTAATTTGACAGAACGATGAGAAACGCTTTTAGCTTATTTTAGGAAAATGCAATTGGTACTATATCAATATTAATGTCTGAAACAACGTTTATTTCAGTTACGTATGTTAAATTAACCTTAATTAGTGTGTAACTGAATAGGTGCATGTCACGTGGAGTTCTATGGGTGTAAGTTCCTTGTTGGTATAGCAGGCGATGTAGAAATGTTATCAAGCATGTTCAATCTCTGATGGTGTTATATGTAAAACCGACTGGTTGTGACGTTGATCCCCACTCAACACGCAATGCCTCCAGCAATCGGCAGAAAGTGGGGAACGGAGTGTCTTAATACTGGGCTCCCGTACCCTGCTGTGTGCGGGATACAGCGTGAAGATGATTTAATTAAATTTTAACCAATACTTTATGACATCGACGACGGCGTTTTTATTGGTTTGATTAGATACATTTTAGGGGAGAGACCATTTAACGCACAATTCTGCGTACTAATAAATGGAGTGATTTTTCACTAGTTTCTCAGTCCTCCACGTCAAATATGGAGATGGCTTGAAAAATACGACTTTATGTAATATGCAACTTCTATACGTATTTTTCTTCTAAGGCTGTTCCCATTTGTTCAATCAACACAGATAATGTTGATGTTCCCGTCTCGCCCTCCATCCACGTTTAGGTAACGACAGCATAAACATACTAACAAGAATAATAGTTAAATGTTACTGTAAAAATCGAAAAACCATAACGAATTCTATAGGGTTTATATCATGAGTAATCACCACTATCTTTTAAACATTTTCCTTGAAAGTTGATTTCTGACGTTTCCCGAGTGGTACATGACCATCTGTAGATTAATAGATAGGTGTTGAACACCTGTGTGATAAGTTTTGCTGATAATATAGGTACAATGTTCTACTAATACAAATACAGTGTTTTTATTTGGGTTCTATATAGTATTTTCCAACCATTCTTAAATTACATTAAAATTTGATGGTTTTTAATATGAAATTCATAATATGTATATGCATGTCTAATTTTAATGACATTTTTTTTGTATTTATTCTTTTTAGTCAAATAATAAATGACCTTGAATTAAAAATTTATGCAAATTTGAAGACAAGTTATAGTAGAAATTTAAATATCATCATCACATTATTGTTAGCTGATTGTCATATCTATTGTTTCCTCCGACTATACAGTATACGCTTTGTTTATAAACGATCCGTTTACTTCGTTGCGAGCGTTTTGTATACCGACCGACATGCAGTCGACTCTAACAGTCGCGTTGTACCGTTGTCGAGCTATAACTGCTCGAAGGTGAATGTCGTTACAGGTGATCTACTTCCCCAATCGTACGATGTTTCCCACTCTTCCGCTCTCTTCGTAGTTTCGATGTCAATTAAATTTAAGTTGGCAGTGTCTTTGCTATCGCGTGGTCCGGCCTCATGCCGCTCAGCCGTTGGAAGTTCATTGAACCTGTTTCCGGAAAGGTCATATCTGTCTTGGACTTCTAATGCGTAACTCTCTCAAGTTTTTGATATTTACGGAAGGTTCATGAGCGTTTAATTTCGCTATGGTTGGGTTAGGCCATTGCTATCTTATCGTTTGTGACGATAAATTACAGTGTATTCGATCGAATCAATATACGCTATACATAGACGCTCTATCAACAGTTGTGCTCTCGAGCGCGGCCGGAACGCTACCTCTGTCGATCTTAGTGTTTCCATTCGTAATATAAGCTAAATAAGTTTGATTTTAAACTAATTTTATCGCTTCATTTGTGAACGCAATATATATGAATAATTGCGAATAAATTGAATTTAGATCAGTGGTCTGTGGACGTGTTTTCTGTGTAATGTTACTGCGGTATCATTAAAAAAGTTTATGTTCTCAATAAATGTGTGCCGTTCAATTCATTTTCTATTTAAACAAGTGTTGTAAGGTTAGATTATGTTCTTATTATATAATTGTTTTATTTTGAATATTTAAAACTTTACCTCGTAATTAATCGTTATCATTTATGATAGATAGATGGTTCAAATGGGGGGGCAGTCGCTCGTGTGCGTTGTTAGTACAGTAGGTATTATTAATTCTCATTCATTCATGCTCAATTCAATTGTCATCAATGCTTAGTCTTCTTCATTACTCAATAGAGTATCCTCACGTGGTACAATGTTCAGGGATGGTGAATTCCCTCTACGAATATTATCGTCCTGCAGAACTAGATTTAAAGAGAAGCACGTGGTTAAACTGGT
>JAEBDU010006922.1:0-18756 GCA_016802625.1 Heliconius numata | reverse complement strand
TAAGTAAAACTACAATATTTTGAAATGTAGGTATAGTAGCAGTTAACTGTTAGTTAGTAAAAGTTTAACTGTGTTAAAAAGATTTCTTTAAAAGTTTTATTTTAAAAATAAATTTAATAGAAACAACATTTTTCAGTACTAAAAGCAATATTTTGTGTTTTACATATATTTATTTATGTTTATTTTTAATGTTATCTGAAGTGTATCAGCTATAAGGTGTAATAATATTAGCTTTTACAGGCTATTGATAGTTTCTCTGTTATAAAATGTAATTAAATAATTTCAAGTGGGTCTTTATAAGGATAACATTACTTAATTCCTTTACACTCATGGAGTTGAAAAAACAATGATAGTAGAGTTTTCACGCATCCAGCTGGATAGTCAGAGGGAACCTTACGAAGACCTCGTTATTCCTCCAATTATCCTCCATCTAAAATTATTCCTCCCAGTCGAGATGGAACCCACAACCGTCGCGTCTTCTGTCAAATTCGTTAGTTAGCGGGTCAACATAATTATATACAATCAATATCTTAAAAGAGATGAAAGTGGTAAATTAAATCACTAATTTTTGTTTTCTTTTTATCTATATTTGTGCAATAGCGTTCGTAACAATAAAAATGAACTTTAAAACACTTTTAGTACCGTCACCTTATGATTTGTTTTTTATTGTCTTAAGGTATAAAATATTAGTTGTTATAAGAAAAAAATAATACATAAAAGTATTGTAAACAAGCCGCACTCAACAATGGGGACCAGGAAGACCATCACCATTAAAACTCCATGACCTTCCTCCAACATCCTACACTCGATGGTATGGTGCGAAACAATCCATTTATAATATATATTCTATGTTTAATGTTACAAGGTTTATTTCACCTTGTATATCCCGTTTTTTGCCTCTATATATAAAAGAAATTTTAAATTTTAAATCTTATTTCTATAGTAGTTGGGTCTATTTTGCTTGTTATTTAATCTCAATCTGAGGACATCTCAGGCGAGTGACGTCAAAGCCAGCCTTGCCGCTATGTAAGGACACTGAACACTAAAATAACATTTAATTTAGACTATTTTCTAATAGACAATCGTTGAGTTTATTGATTTTTACAAGGTGTTGCTATGTATAATTAATTTTATTAATTAAGTTGAGAAACAAGTTATACTTAAGCATATTATTTATTTACATTTGTCATTGTGAAACGAGAATTTATCTGTATATCTGTCTGTCTACACAATGTTCGTAGATTCAAATTCCAATCGTAAATTATAACAAAATTGGCATTGGTTTTAATGTACAATGTTATAATAGAAGAAATATGTAGAAAACGGAAATATAAGAAAATATATTAAATTTATCTTTGTTATATATTTAATAACTTTGAATTCACTTAATATCTGAATTGAAATCTGCGAAGATTAAGGAAAGAGAGCACTGCAGGAAAATAATCAATAAAAATTAAAAGATGATAATTAGGTCCTCTGTTTTTATTTTGTAATCTGTAAATGAGGAGAACGACGTAATACAGGGACAAAAGCGTGTTATAATAAATGCGACGGATGTGGGTTGGATTCCCATTCGGGGAAACTAAATATTTAATACTTTCACTTCATCATTCTAGTAATGGTCTGATGCAAAGTGCAGAGTTACCCACGACGGTAAAATTGGGAACCTAAATGTCTTAATAGGAATGGAGTGTCTTACTCCGAGGTATCCAGGTCCTCTCTACCTGCTATGTGAAGGATACAGCGTGAGGCGATAAAAAGAAGAAGTAAATATTTTACAAGTAATATACGTAAATAATAAATCATGTCGATTATAATATGTAGAGTTGCTGATCTTTTCTAAAAATAATATAAAAACAGATAAAATAAGATGAAGGACTTTAATTATATACTGTTACTAAGTAACACAATTCTCAATTATATTGTTAGCTAAGTATTTAACTTTTTTGTTATTTGAAAATTTAAATAATGGATAATTTAACTACAGACCAGTAAAGCCATTTTTTATATACACTGCACTTATATTACGATTATACACTAACTATATTTAACTCAATTAAATGCTGCTTAAGACTTTTTATATAGAGTTTTTAGTTATTTATAATAACTATTCTTTACCGAGTTCATCCTCATATTTAAGTCATTAAATAAATAACATCATTAAAGCTAGTCTGTTGGAAAGTGACGTCACAAAGATATGAACATATATTTTGTTTTATTGAAAATTTAATTATTACTTTTTCTGCAAGTTAATATTTCGTTTCCTCAACTGGGAATCAAACCCACAGTCACGCTGACAGTCGCAGGCGCAGGCTTGTGCCCCTGCACCCCGAGGGGCCTGGTGGCGTATATATCTACTGATATGTATATAATCATTAATTATTATTTATTTTGCTTATCTATACCTATTCAATATTTAAATTTAAATTCTGTATTATAAACATAATAATGATTGACGTGATCGATGGAAATATAACTACAAATCATTATTAATTTAACTAATTAATAAAAAAATTAATTAAATAATACATACGAGGACGTCCTCAAAAATGCACAGTTTAACTTAATACCTGTCGGCCTAGATACCAGATAAGGTCTGATAACACCATGACGGAATGGGGGCACGGTGTGTTAGCAATGTTTGTACTGGCTGCCCGGACTGTGATGGAATTTATGTAGGTAAATATAGATAGCTATATTAATTAAATATTATTTATGAAAAAATATATTATTTATTTTCTGGGCTACATGGGGGAAAACGAGAATATCCACAATGTGTTTAAATGGAAAGATAAAATTAGTTATTACTTAAATGTTTTTTTTACTGTAATTTATAATTAAATCAAATAAAACTGAAAATAATCGACAATTTGCCAACATAGCAAAAATTCAAAACAAAAAACTTCAACTTCCTCTTTCAAAGATAATTTTTATTAATTTCCGACGCGCAAAACGTTTTGCAAGCTCGTTGTGGGTACTTATATATATATCGAAATATCCGTAACATCGGCTGTAGATAAGATAAAATCGTTACATCGTGTAATGGAGGAAATACATTTTTTAATGCTATGGGCATCGTTTTATTTTATTTTTTAGTTTGTATTACACAGCGAAATATTAGTTAATAATTATTTAAAGGCCTATGCTGCTTCCGTTTACCTCGATATGTAGCAATATCTAAATTTTGTATGTTTGTATGTATTCGACGTAGACGTACTTAAAGTACGATTAGAACTATTCACACTTAAGTATATTAGCCAAAAATATATTGTAATATATATAATGAGTTAGCATAAAAAACAAGCAAATAAAATTTCTTTAAATAGGTATTATTTTTTCTGTATCCTGTCCTCATCATACACGTAGAGGGATCTTTGAAAATAAAAGGACTCTACAAAGATTAAAATATATTTTTTTTCTATAAGAACCTAAATTTATTTTTGTCTCTCACACTTTGTACATGTACACTCTTATGTGTATTCTGCACATTCTGCACATAGGGTAGGTAGAGGATACCCGAGAACCTAGTGCTAGGACTCTTCCGTTCCTTACTTTCCACCGAATTCTAGAGACATTACGTGTTGAGTAGCGTCGTTACCGGAGCGAAAAACTAAAAATAAAAAATATTTCATTCCTTCAAACAGGAATCGAACCCTCAACCGTCACGTTTTCAAAACATAACTTTCAAACCATTATTTTAGTACACACAAAACGAATGTTTCAAGGTTATAAAGACTAGATATATCTCGCAGGCTGTTATTCTAAAATACTACGCAACGGCGTGTACCGTTTTGTAATTGTAATTTAACGTCGTATATGGGACAGTGGACTGAAACCGGCGAGAGGTGACTGTATGGTATTATCATAATATTAATATTTTAGTATTGTTTGTGCAAACATTGTTTACGCACTTGGCTTATGGGAGCTAAAATATTTATTATAAATACTATTTATGTTAAATATTTTTTAAGCTAATACGGTGGTTATTATTGCTTTCTTTTTTCAGCAATAATAAGAGTTAAGACACTTCGCTCTCTACATTCTTTCGAATTATGGAAGCATTGTGTGTTGAATGGCGGAACTTAAATCCTGGCCTTGGGCTCAACATTAGAGCGAAAATGAATTCATCATTTCCTCGAGTGCGAATCGAACCCATAACCTATCATGTTTACAGTCTCACACTTATGCCCCTGGGATGCAACTGGCCTCAATAAAATTTCATACATTTAAAAAATATTCAAATAATCCTATCTTTATATTTAAACACAATCACCTCCATACGTTACGGTTTCTAATTCCTTTAATGCTCATTGTAAAAACTATGAGATGTTATCTTAAAGATGCCACGTGATAAAGAAAGTTGATTTCACTTACTTACAAGTTTTAATGAAATAATTAAGCACTTAGTTTGTTTAATATGACATCAAATAGATCAACAGTACATTGAACTAATATTTTTTTATTATTATAAAGAAAACATAAAATATGGAAAGCCATATATATCTATGATGAATCTTATTCGAGGTAACCTTTTCTCCGGATATATAGAAACGTACATGAAAATTCTAATAATTAATAAAAAATCTAAAAAATTATCGTTGCTATCAAGTGCTATAACATAAAGTTAACTAATAAAATATAATATCAATTTAAACTAGTAATGTTTTTTTAAACTTATAACCTGAAGAGACTGTTTGTATAAACACGCTAACCTCAGGATTCAGGACCTTCAGGCTAATATTAAAACAAGTTAATTGTTTGACACTTTCCTTATGATTAGAACTTAAAGTTGCTTAAAATAAGTAATGTGGCCACTTATGGGTCAAATATTTAGCCGCGAAATCGAACCCGCTGTCAAAAGCTGGTAGTCTACATTGCTTAGGTACATATTGCAACAAAACAATGGAAATGTACAATTGATTTAGTTTACAAAATCAAAACGTAAACTGTTTAACTGAAACACGTGAACGTTTTCATTTGTTTACCGTAGTATGTACCTACCCATTTCGTATGTAGTTGATGATGATAACATTTCCAATGTAAATATACCTACATTACTGTGCAAGAAACTTTATGTGAATGACTATATGTGAAGTATAATTATTTTTTATTTCTTTTGTAAATCTTGCTAAATACGGATAAAACTTGATAAAGTTTAAGAATTTGTTTGGTTGAACTCAATTATTTTTTATCTAAATCTAAATATTTTTGTTAATATACATACACCGAGTACATAGCGCCGCGTTTCACCTAAATAAAGGGAACCTAGGAACCTAATGTTAAGATACTCTGTTCCTCCCATTAAAACAACGTTGCCCACTATCCACTGAATTTTCGAATCATTAACATCGAATTACATTTTATATGTCATATAAGTAACTAACATATTAAATGTATGATATAATAAGAGTAATATTAAATCATACTTTGAATAGACACCCTTATATGTACTTGGACGTTTAAGGTGGTTAGGTGGAAAGGCCCGACAGCATTATAGTTTTTTCCTCCTCCTTGCGGGTACCTAAATTATAATATAAAATGTGAACCATTAAAATCATCATAAAATTATAATAAAACCCGTAAATTTGTTGCTTAAAGAAAGGGAAGTTTTTAGTCTCTATAAACATTTGATTTAAAAATCGTAACATGTAATATAAGTTTATTAATTTAATCATTTGAGGCTTAGGCACAAAGTCTTTCGCAGGGGCACAAAGTGTGACTATACACGCGATAGGTTATGAGTTCGATTCCCACTCGACAAAATGGAATATTTAATATTTTCATTTCTTCGCTTTGGTGCAGAGACAAAGCGCGTTCCGCCACTCAACACGCGAGCCGCCAAAAATCTAAGAAAAATGGGGAGTGGAGTGTGTTAACACTAAGCTACTCTACTACATGCGGGATACAGCGTGAAGCTGTAAATTATTCTTTAATACCTGTACATAGATATTAAATGCATTTCATATAGTACAGACGAACGTATGATTATAAAATAGAAACGTCATGTTAATGTTTTATGGTTGCCACAGTCCTATCAAGGCGGATTGTTACGAGTGCGAAAGTTGTTTGTCACGACATCTATTGAGCTGTGAGAGAAGTTTCTACATTTGCCCGCCCATTAAAAAAATGTAGAACGCCGTGCTGCACAGCGTTAAACTTAAGCAACGGTTGCGAGTTCGATTCCTACTTGGAAGAATTAATTATTTTTATTTCCTCGCCCGGATCAGAAAACAAATCGTGCGGTTGAATTCCGCCACTCAACAAGCACTGTTTCGATAATTAGACGGAAGAAGGGAACAGAGTATCTTAACACTAGAATATTATTGGTTAAACGATTAATTTATTTTTACGTATGTTATTCAATATTTTGCAAGAATACCTACAAACATACAAACCCTAATATCAACGTCATTGACGTTGATATTATAAATTACCGGAAACACCTATATTTTAATAGAACTAGATAATTATATGGTGTTCATGTTATTTGGACATCGTTATCTTGACATTGATAATATTATAAAACATTAATTTAAATAAAACTATAATAAAAAAATAAGAAATTTAAATATTCACATTTGAAATAACCTGGTAAACGTACTATTTTTCACTCCATTCTATTCGTTTTAGCGATTGTTAGAACGTGTTAGGTCATGGTTCAAAATGCTACAGAATTACCGTAACATTATGGAAATATACATTTTCTAGGTTAGGTTAGGTTAGGTTAGGTTAGTTGTTTTTAGTTACATATTTTGAATATTGTCAAGCCATTTTTAAAACAATATCTTTGACTAACCTGAATTTTAGAACGAACATTATACCTAACTTTTAGAGCAAAAAAGTCAAAAAAACTTAAAGATCATATAAATTTTACAATCTATTATTGTTTTTTTGCTGTAATTATTAGATACTAAAAAGTGAAACGTACTATATTACTTCATAGTTATCAGCAATAAAAATCAAAATACCTACTGCATCATAAAGAAAAAATAAATTAAGCAATTTGTTATGCCTCATTACCTATATTACAAAAGCCATATAACATTTTGACGTCAAACTAGAAACATAAAATATATAGCTACAGATTTCAGATTTAGTGTTAAGATCTCCGCTCACCACTTCCCGCCGAAATCTGGAGGCTTTGCGTGTTGAGTGGTGGGAGCGCCACACTTTGCCTGCCACCAGAGCAAAGAAAGGAAAATATTAAATATTTCATATCCTCGAATGAGACGATTCTCACCACCTTTCGCATTTACAGTCACGTTTGTGCTCCAAGCCCAGCCGTGGCGCAGAGGCACAACACAAGCTTGCTCAGGCTTTTGCTCTGGCTTCCCCTGGCTCTGTCTGGCCTCAGGCTCAGGAAAACCGCGGAATTTTCCATGAAAATGAGTATATCTTTCAAATATTTTTGTTATTTTTACCGTACGTAAAAGATACGTTATATGTACAAGGTAGCCCAAGGAATTATATAAAAAACTTGGTATAATGTAAACATTATTAATTAAATTAAAACAAGTTTGTATACATATATTGCAATTATACCTAAATATAATCTGAAGATAATTAGTAAAGTTTCCAACGACATCGTTTACACGTAACGGGTTTTTACTGAGCTATTGTTGTCTCATCCTTTAGTGCAGCAATACACTATGGCTACTACAATATTCAAGCAAATTTGTCTAAAGACATATTTTTATATGCTTCACGCTGTATCCTGGTAGGCAGAGGGAATTTAGTGTTAAAATACTCCGTTCCCCAAATTCAACCGAATTTTCGAGGCATTGCGTGTTAAATAGCAGAACTCGACGCGACACTTTGTCTTGTTACCAGAGCCAAGAAATAAGAAAGTGGGGAACGGAAGTGTCTTAACACTATATATCTAGGTTCCCTCCACCTACCCTGCTATAGATGGCATCAAGAATATCGAAGACGGTGCGATGAAGATATAATTAATAAATAATATATTAACTTTAAGCTAGGTACAATATATAATTGTGCAATACATTGTCTTTTGTGGTTGGAAAAGTACGTATTGTGCGGTTTAATTAGAATGTGCACTTGTAGAACCGATCTGAGAAAACATTTTTTTTTTCATTGTAGGTAATAGTATCTACAACTGGTGTTTGAACCTATACATCACATTCAGAAACCAATCCCAACTACGCCAAATCATCAAAGTCAATAAAGAATGTAAATTAATATAAAATAAAAGAAAAGTAATTATGACATAAACACTAATTGTACCTCATAACTAGATATTACATCATTTTATAACATGCCTGTTTAAAACTCTTAGATAAATGACGGAGTTAAGCTCTGAAATTATTTTACGATCGCAAACAGACTGTAAAAACTATAGTGACTTCGCCTAAGTCCTCGTTACATACTATAATCTAAAGACACACAATTATTTACATCGTTTTAAAGATACACATTGATCTTGTAAACATTGAATAATTTCATTATTTTAATCGTTTTCCTTAATATTTATCATTTATTATAAGCCAAAATTTCCAGATACATTAATTATTGAAATTTGAAGTCTTCGAAGAATGCCGAATTGGAAAATACCCTGTACCTATAGATATTTTTAAACACATTATAATACTTTTAGAGTTGTTTTATTATTATTAATAAGAAATTACCATATTAAAATATCATTGTATATAGACAAAAACTATTGCCTGTTGAAGCTATAAACAAATTTCAAAAAACATTCATTATTCGATTGATATTTTGACACAATTGTAGGTACTAATTCCAAGAACAAAGACAAATCGAAAAGTCCCATCGACACTACAATTTTTGTTTTTTATGAAGACAAAAATATATTTAGATATTTATTTAGATTATTATTTATTATTATTTTTTTTTTGTATTTGCTGCATCCCGCATATATCGACTAAAACAGAGAAAACTTAGTTATAAAACACTCCGTTCCCTTGGCTATATGTTGAGAGACGGAATTCAACTCCACCTTTTGCCACCAAAGCGAGGAAATGAAAGTAATTCATTCCCCCTAATCAGATTCGAACTCACAAGTATCGTACTTATAATAAGACACATAAATACATTTTAGATTAAAATACCACATACATTATATAAATATACCAACAATTTTTATAGAATACGTTTAGTACGTCCCGTTGAGCAATTGTCACTAATTCAGCGATGATCCAATTCTCGCTGACCGTAGTTAACTACATATATGAGGAAACACTCTCTTGACATAAAAAACTTCCTCTATATGATATGCCTGATGAAGGCTTAAGTGGCAAAATAGGTCAATTTAATATCAATCAAAATGCATGGGTCAAATGTATTTTTAACAAGGCAATGGAATGTTCTTTTATAACAGGAAATTTTAATCTAACATGAGTGGGTAGTGCTTTTATGTTTAGTTTAGGGTTACTATTTTTTACGTAGCAGATTTCTGTATTTTGTACGTAGCAGAGTAGGCAGATGGAACCTGGGAACCTAGTGTTAAGATACTTCCGTAATCAAACACAGTACGGTCAACATAATATAAATAATTAACCTAAAAAAAACGTCGTCTTGCTTTAAAAATCAATTTAAAGACTCGGAAGTGTTTTCAAAGTTCTACAATCACAATGTTTCCGCGGCACTGTCACGCAAGCAGTCTAACCTGCCTGCTTACAGTTACTAACGCAGCTATCAATGTTTACAATTAAATCGTAACGGATCGGTGTCTGTACGTGGAAGATATATAAGAATATATGTTATTGGTGGCATTTAATAATGTGATAGAAACAAAAGCAATGATTTGTAAAGTTTTTGTCTGTTTGGCTGTGCACTTGCTTACGCTAACGAGAAACGAGTCTCAGTTTACACTATTGTATGTTGTCAAGTAAAACTAAATAAAAAAATTATGCCGATTTTAAGAATTTCCAATCTTTTCCATATAGGTATAAATATTATTAAAAAATGTTATTATTAGAAAACGAATTTCATACAAATGAATAAATTAACAATCATGTAATTCAAGCGGGCGAAGCCGCGAGCCAGTAGCTAGTATAGAACAATTCGCTTCGCTTCCGTACGTGCCCGTTATCTGTTCAGCAGTCAGCAGTCAGCAGTTACCACCGATCAATTAGTATTGGAAAGCGTAGTAAAAACTATTTACGTTTTTTTGTAAAGCTTTTGTAATTAAAATGACAACATGATTGTTCATTTACGGTTGTTAGTTGAGAATGAGGAATTGTCTATGCGTGTACATGTAGATATAGGTAAGAAAACAATAGGTAAGGATTTGTAGGTAAGGCATATTTTGAAAAAGAAAATAGGCTGAGGACAGTTGCAGCGCAGACGCGTGTGACTGCAAACGCAATAGGTTGTGAGTTCGATTCCCTCTTGAGAAAACGGAATAGTCAATTTTTTCATTTCTTCGCTCTAGTGTTGAAGCAAAGCGTAGCGTCGAATTTGAGCCACTCAACACGCATTGCCATCAGAATTTGAGTATCTTAACCCTAGGTTCCCAGGTTCCCCTTAATTACGCTGAAGCTGAAAAAATATATAAATACGTCCTGACGGTTAACTCTTCTATTTCGAAAGAATAGTGTCAACATTAATTTTATCAATATTCTCAACTATGGGGCTTGGCTTTATCTTTTATAGGTTTCCTACCTATTATCTCCGATTAGGTACTAGTGACTTAGATATGCTGTAATGCTTGTCAAGTTGTCATTACAGTTAAAAAATAAATAACCAAAAAGTATGAAAAATATAATTGACGTTTTTACAATTATGTCCAATTCTTTGAAATTTGCTGTTCCTTCAGGAGTATTTAAAACTTTAATAGATCCTAATTACTTATTTGCATCAAAATAATTTAAATTGGTGTTGCTTATTAAATTTAATAATATTATCGTAATTTTTGTATGTCAAAACGCGAATTTTAATTGCTAATTATAATTATCAACTAATAAAGATGGCGAGTTGATAGCTGTTGCGTAGTACCTAATGTATTCATCATAGATTATTGGAAAAAAATGTTTTGGTACACTGATTTAAATGTTAAGAATAATACATATTTTCTTCTATTCTTTATTCTTATATTACCGTAGCGTTTGGCGCTCCGTTCTCTGCGACTACCCCGCTAGGGATAAAGTGTGAAGCTATGTTGTTTTTGTTGTCCTATTCTTTAAGAATACATTTTTTGAAGGCTTTATAACTCTCTCAATCTATCTCTCTCGTCAATATTGAAACATTTAATTAAAAATGGGTTAATCTACACATCTAGTTTTTTGACCAATTCAGTTGATCGAAAACGTAAAAAATACTCGTATTTTTTTATTTAACAATTATACCTTCCAATAAACAAATATTTATCAAATTGTAAAGTTTTAAAAAAAATAAAACCTTTATAACAAAAATATTTAACTAAGTGTTTCCAAATTGGCATAGCAGCGGTCGAGAATAGGTATATCCACAAGTATAGAATATCACAATGATGAACAAAACGTAATTTCATACGTCAATTTTACGTCATTTACTGGAAACTGCAATGCTGTCAAATAGGTAGTTGTGTTATTTTATTATATTTTAAATCTAAACTTTAATTAGAAACGTGATTCACGATTTAAGGAAATTAGTAATGCACATATCAGATGTAATCATTGACCATAGTATGTGTTCAGTGTAATCTATGGAACTGTAAACATAGATGAATATTTATATGTAACGGATATAAACTCCGTTTTGTTTGCGATAATTATACTGCATTACTCTAATTAGTTAGATTGGTATAAAAGTTACATATGTAGGTAGGTTAATTAAAAGAATTTATTGAATTTTGAGGGTAGTTTTAACTATTTTTATATTTCTTTGTTTTTGACGTTACCAAATTCAAAAAATAAATCTGAGGCATTCTTCCTTTGGTAGCTAAATTAAGGAAAAATTTGGGGAAATACAGAAATCGTCGACTATATTCATATCAATAACAATTCTGTAATATTTATATTGAACCATTTCAAACACTAATTTGAAAAAGAAGATTTAATTTTAAATATAGACGACGTTATTAAAAGCACCAATAAGCAATATCACATATAAATATTGACAAATCAACAACATTCACATGAAGCTTAACATAAAACAATGGACTAAGATAAGTGCATCTCACAGTACTGACCTCAATCGCTATAAGAAACGTCCCGCTCGCTCCTTACCGTTACACTATACATTCACAATACAATTATAGTTAATACTTTATATCATTTACACTAAAAACAATTAGAAATCCAAGTTAGTTAGTTAGTTGCGTCCGACGGCCACTGCTTGTGAACACCGACTAGTACTACATTGGCGGTTCTCGGATAAATGAATCAAGATAATACGAGGTGCAGAGTAAAAGTGTTAAGAAAGGAGCACACGGTGTGTCAAATGGGTTGTTGGATTATATGATGGATGAACTGGATTGGGAGTTGTGGTTATTTTAAATTAGATTTTTTTTTATGAATTTGAGTACGTTTATACTTATTTATAGAAAAATTGAAGTGTTTTCTTCCGCTAATATATGGCAATTCAATTTTTTTTTTTAAATTGTTAGTGAAAATTGTTAGAGATATTTTTTATATTTAAATATTAATTAAAATATTTCTTCATATCTTGTTTTTTTAAAATAGTATTTTTTGTCAATTTATAATTATAGAAAGTATCTAATTTTTAGATAAATACATATTATTGCATACTTCTAAACAGGTTCCCAGCTGGAAATGCAACATTGTATACTATGCACAATTTGGACCAAAACTGCAGTACGGTGTTAGAATGTCACGGAATATTTTCACCGGCGCGGCGCTCACTGCTCACTGCTCACTGCCGGCGAGCGCGGTCGATGACTCGATTTGTCAACCATGAAAAATGTTGTCAACTGCCGCTTTAGCCGACTTTGCTTAAACGAGCTTTGCAAGTACATCATTAATAACATTTAAGGCAAATATTTGAGGTTGTTGTGGCACAGCGTCAAACTGTAAACAAGACGGTTGTAGGTTCTTTGCCCGAAAGGACGAATGAATTATTTTCATTTCTTCGGTTTAGTAAGAAGTCAGCCACATACACATATTGCCACGATACCAGAGCGAAGAAATGAAAATACCAAATATTTAATTTCCTCGAGGATTCGAACCCCTAACTTGTCGCATTTATTGTAACACGCTGGTGCCCCTGCTCAATGATAGCCCTCAGTTTTACGCACAATATTAATTTCACATACAACTGTAAAAGTAAAGATACTTTCTACGGTATTATTGTGTCTTGTACGGTGTACGCATCTCTTTTTATGTGAAGCATGGGGGAAATGTCAATCACTAAATTCCCATGAGCATGAAGACGACAGGTTCGAAAAATATTTTTTCTATATTTCTCTACTAGTGGCCCTCGTGCGGCTTCGTTCGCTTGAACTATACGAATATTTATTTAAGTGTATTCAATAAAAAGTTAACAATTATTGTACTTTGGTAATTTCTTTAATTTTTCTCTCAAAAATTGTTTTCAAGCCAGCGAGAATAGTCGGGATAAAAAATAGCCTGCTCCACGGCCCCCTTTATTTCCAATACAGTCCCATAACGATCAGTTCAGAGTTTCAAATGGTCAGAAGATTTAACCAATTCAATAAAACGGTTGTATAAAATAACTATGTTAGCAATTATGTCAAACAAAATATATATTTTTTATTATTTATGAACAAATTGTAATAAAACAAATCTTATGTTCATCTTGCCAGAATCCGATAGTAAATCGGTCAAGCTGTTTCTGAGATTATCGTGACGCAACACACATATATACATATATACAAAGAATAAAAAACCTTAAAAAATCATTGTTTACATCCTATTCATATTTTTTTCTGATTTATCTTGCATGTACAGACACCGATCAGTTGCTTAGATTTTATAACAAGTTTCTTTATTACGTCAATGGTAACGTTAAACACCCATTAGAGAACTAACCGTAAATGATAATATAATTGCAGAGACGTTAAACGCCTTTCTTTAGATTGTTCGCTTTAATGGCGAAACCAATGAGAGAAGATTGTTTCTAATTTAACTTATTTACTACTAATTGAAATTGTTGTTTTTGAGACAATTACAAATTTATATAAAACTGTTCTGTTTGGCGATAAAAATACGTTTAAACTTTAAATAAAGTTATAAGTAAATATCAAGAAGGTGGCTAAGTGTATGCAGAGTATGCCAGGTTTAATAAAATTGTTTCCTTACCTACAAATAGATAACAATATTTATTTATGTAAAACCCATAATAATTTGTATCTCTTTGACCTAAGACTTTCAATTCCACTAAGATTTCAATTAATCAGCCGCATTCTCAAATGCAAGTCATTTGCAATTAAAATATACTAAATCTTAAAAGCAATGATATATGTTATTAAGTATGAAGGACAGTCGTGGCGCAAGGGCTCAAGCGTAACGACACCACAAGCTACGCTAAGCGCACCACAGTTTGTGGGTTCGATTCCCACTCTAGAAAATTAAATGTTTCATATTTTCATTTCTTTGCTCAGTTGCAACAGAGTGCGACGTTCAATTCTTCCACTCAACACGCAGTACCTACCTTCAAAATTCGGCAAATTCGGAAAGAGAAGCGGCGGAGAGTTAAGACTAATCTTCTAACTGCCTACGCTGTTTCATGCAGGATCATTGTGAATGTATATTTATAAATTCAAAAACATTCGCATCTGAAATAACAAACAATACTAACTCTTATTTCCTTGTATATTATTATTTTATGTCTGAAATAACAAAATTTTGCCACAACCACTCCTTCTAAGAACAATTTATTCTGAGTTTATGGGAATCCCAAGTCCAGTGCTACAGGAAACTTTGTGCGCATTTTATACTTTGAATCACTTGTAATATTAGATCCATTTGAAAGTGACCGGCACGCAGGCAGATTACCTAATCCATGTCTGATTTTTTATTTACTTTTTATTTTATTTTTAACATTTTATTCAGTTAGTAGGATCTAAAAAGGAAAACTAATTATAAGCCCCGCAACTCAACTTGAGTATTAAGACAAATTATGGATTTTAGCGCCGAACTGTGCCTAAACAACTACTGGAAAGCCCCCAATCAAGACTTGATAACAATTATTAATATTTAATTAACTGTTTAAATTATTAATTTTAAATATTTCCTAGAAATTTGCGATAACGCTTACAAAATATTTGTAAATTACTAAAGACAACTTTTCTGTACAAATTTAAATAATATATTGCATCGGACTCGCATACCAAGGGCTCCGTACCAATTTCAAAATCGGGAACAACAGGAAGTACAACTCATAAAAGTTGACAAACTCATGTTATAACTATACGGACGTGTGCACTCAATTTCGGTGAACTAAGTATGTAATATGTTTTTATCTACAGTATACTTTTTTTTTCATTTCTTGGTTGTCTTCTCTTATTTGTACTCCAGTTCTCACTCCTTGCCAAATTTCATAACTGACTGAACTGAGACTGACCGACTAGTCTACAGGAAAGACACTGTAGGCAAATCAATTACATGGTTGATATTAATTTTAGGTTGATACGTAGAGGTTGTCATGACGTCTGTCAAGAGTATTTATCTCGAGATTGCGTCCACACAAGCAGGCGGTTTAGAGGCGGTTCAAGAAGCCTATAAGGGTTCACATTTTTACATTTTGAGGTGCGGAACGCTAAAAACGAACTAACGACTAAAAAATTCTTGTAGTTGGTTCTACATACTGTATGAAATGTTCATTGATTTTAAATGTAGCCTTACACGGGTATAATAATAACATGAATATGTACCTACATATATAATTTCAGATAAGAAACACTTTATCACATGATTTTCTGTAGCGTTCGCAGCTTTGTTCTTGAAAAAAAACAGTAAAATACACTTATATATATTTTATAAGGTAACTAATGTAAAACATAAAATGTGAGCAATATATTTGCCTTATATTTGCTTTGTTACAATTAGAGACATTCTGTGTTTAAAGGTGAAAACCATCACTGCCAAGAAAATGAAAACTACATAAATATGTAATAAAATAGTCACCGTGTCAAAATCGAACCCTCAACCCTACCAATACATTCATATACTGCTCCACTACGTCACATTGTCGACAAGTAACTATATACACTAGTTGATTATTATAATTTCTCAGAGTCTCGCCTTAGTAACGTTTTTTTGTTTCTCATATACCTAATTATGCCTAACTATGTGACAAATACATGTAAAATTCCACAATATCTATGTCATCTTCAAAGAAGTTGGTTATCGTTAGTTTACTACCTCTACAGTCAACACTGCGCGTGCGCAACTCGGAATATTTTCATACTTCGGGGACTTCCAGCAAAATTTAATCCTATTATTGTTGTACCTACATAAATATATTTATTTGATTTGTTTAAGAAGTACAAACTACTATTATAATTGCGACTTTTACTTCTAAGCTATTCAAGCCATCATCATGGAAAATTATATACAATTTTTAAGACTCTATACTTGTATTGTATTATCTTAAATATTGGAAGTTATACAAGTATATCTATATTTTTTAAATTTTTTATTTAACTCATTGTGCCCATCGTGGCTAAGTTAATATTTTCATTTCTTCGCTCTAGTAAGCGCTTTAGTCATAAGACAAAGCGAGGCGTTGAGTTTCCCCACTCAACACGCAAAGCCTCGAAAATTCGGCGGCAAATAGGGAACGTAGTGTCTTAACATTACTACACATATCAGTTTTAAAGTCTAAACTTTTAACATTAGACCATTGATTGATACAACCTAATTATGATTTTTTCATTTCGCTGATATAAATTAATACTTTTAATTGTTGTAGTTGGATATGACTGAAAATAACGTATGCTTTTAAATATGATTGGAATTTAGGTCATGAGTTTCTTATCAACTAAATTTAGGTCCGCTTATTTAGTAACGGTACAGTTAACAAATGTTATGTTTTTTTTGTAGTTAATTTTTTAATTAATGCTAAATAATGGCTAATTAATTTTTATTTTAATGATTTCGTAACCAAATGCTAACTTATGATTTTTGAATATTACAACAATAACTCGAGTCGGTCGAGTAGAGGCGAGCACAAACGTGCGACTATAAACGCAACGGTTTTGGGTTTGATTCCCACTTTGGAATAAATATTTATTATTTTTATTTCCTTCCTAAACAGTTTCTATACAAAGCGCGACGTTAAATTCCGCCATTCAACAAGCAATGCCTAAAGAATTCGACGAAAAATGAGAGACGGAAATGTTGTAATAGGCAATCTTTACACTCATTTTATAATTTCATTGATATAGAAAATAAAGCAGTTATATAAACAATAGTTTTCAGTAACTAAATAAATAATCATACCTCATTAGTAACGTCAATGGGTAAACAAAACAAGTAAAATTAGATTCATTATAGTTACTACGTTCAACTCGCTTCCTTAAACGACGTAAATTGTATTATTGTGCAGTAAAAAAACAATCATTCAGAATCTTTTTCCGCTTTCCTCCAACGCAACATCGAGACAATGAATGCCAGTCCTCGTCAGATATTGTGAGACATTAATATTTATATATTTTTTTACTTATTTACATATGGAGTATAACAAACAGAATATACAATTATTAATAGAACTTGCGAATGAAAACTGAATGTCTACTGGGATTGGAGATTTCTGGAGTAGGTAATTTAATTTCTCCCTTGCCATTCGTGTTACATATTATAAGGTTTATTAATGAGACATTTTTACATTCACAGATCTACCATAATTTTCCACTCGACATAAAGCATTTTTTAAAATGGACAAAGCAGATCGTGAAGATCGGAGAAACACAACACTATGTGCTCTGTACTCGGCAACCACGACCATATTTTTATTTACCGTGATAACGTCTTATAAGTTAATGAACGACAGCTGCAAAAAGGCATGAGTCATTGTCACGTCCTTTCCAAAATATTCTTAATGCAAACATATAGCAAAATTTAAAACAAATTTATTAGGTAAAACTGTAC
Source organism: Heliconius numata (assembly GCA_016802625.1). Classification (NCBI taxonomy): domain Eukaryota; kingdom Metazoa; phylum Arthropoda; class Insecta; order Lepidoptera; family Nymphalidae; genus Heliconius; species Heliconius numata. The sequence goes on along the minus strand of JAEBDU010006922.1, from coordinate 724 downwards.
TCTCATATCCTTAAAAATTTAAATGACTTGACTACAGAACGGTGAGAATACCAAAAAACACACAATATGGTAACAAACTGTGTCACCATATTGTCATACTAAAACCCAAAAAAAAACGAAACAGGTCTTAAAAATAAAAACAACACACATCTAAAAAAAACTTTATTATTAACTCGTAATCATAAGAACTTAAGTCCCTAAGCATCCCCGTTGTGGCGCAGGGGTCAAGGACCTCCCATAGCACATCCTAGCACCGTGACGACACCATGGCAAACCGTCCACTGCGACTAGCCCACACACATGGGGTTCCGCCGCCATATTCTAAGAGAGTATAATATTATACCACTCAATAAGAATATTACCATGTTAAATAATGTGTCAATAAAACAGGTACACAGAAATGGCTACTTGTGGGAAATATTACCAACGACCATCCTGCGCCATTTCACACCCACCCCTGTTCTAAACAACGTTTAACTTACATTTCTGAAACGAAATTCGAGTTTTACATTTCTTTTTCAATTCAAGAATATTTTACACAATAGTATTTATTATCATACACAAGTACGATAGAATCAAATCAATTACTTACATACAACTTGACTGATAGAAAAAATATACTACACTAGGAAAATAACCAACAATTTATCTAATTTAAATATTTACAGTAGTGTTCGCACTACACATTATATAGTACAGTTGAAAGTTATATTAGTAAAATACA
>JAEBDU010006919.1:0-11838 GCA_016802625.1 Heliconius numata | reverse complement strand
TCTGTTTTACTGTTAATGCAGGTTTTTTTTTATTTCATGTTTTTATTTCAGAGAATAACTGTGTTTTATTTAAAACTAATAGCTGAATTTATCATGAAATTGATAATTTAAAGTGAAATACAGACTTTCTAAACGTAACATGTCGTGTTCTAATCTGTTACACTTTCAATTATTAGTTGATTGTTGTGGTATTACTGTATTATTATTGTTGAGAAAAAGATTCTTAGAAACCATTACTGCGAAAGATATATTCATTAAATTGTTCTTAATGCAAAATAATGTTTTCTTGCAATTTTATTGCAAATATTGTTTTAGTTGAATTTTAATTAAACATCGACTTACTATATTTTTCCTCAGCATGGGGAACGGTATGTCTTCTATATGTCAGGATATAGCGGGAAGTAATTAAAATAATGTAAAATGAAAAACAAACATGTAAATGCGACTAATGTAGGTTCGATTTCCACTCGGGGAATTAAATTGTAATAAATGTTTCTAGCGGTGGAAAGTGAGGAACGGATTGTCTCTACACTAGGTTATTGCCTACCCTGCTATTTGCGGGATACAGCGTGAACAAGATGATAAAATCGCTGCAAATTCTATTTATATATAAATTACGACGCCTCTACACGTGGCGAGTGTTCACACGGCCACAGTCTAGATTTAGTCTGACTCACGCCGCGCCGTAATCGTAAACAATAATGTACGAATACATGCGAACTGTTACGATGGAATATTGTTTTCTGGTTTATTACGTGCTTTTGTTCTCAAAATTCTTGATGTTAGTGGTTATTTTTAGATTTATGTTTAAATTTATTTTTGAGGCCAGTCGTGGCGTTTTCGCTCTGATAACGAGGTATAGAGCCGTGTTGATTCCCCCACTCAACACGCAATGCCTTTAGAGTTTGGCGGAAAGTGGAGAACGGGAGTGTCTTGGCATTGGGTTTCTCCAGGATACTTCTGCCTACTCGGTTATGCGAAATACGCGAGCGAATCGTGCTTTATAAAAAAAATAACTTAATGCTTTTTCCCGTTTAAAGTGAGAACCAAAGGTTAAATGCACTCCCCACTTTCCGCCACAATTTTCGAGTGAGTTAAGTGGCGGAACTTAACGCTGAGCTTTGTCTACAGGAGCCTTTAGTTTGTTTTCTCATACGATAATAATTGATTATATTTCAATTATCTTTTAAAACTTACAACCCAATCGCTATTCCTCTGGACCACCACAGACGGATGGCGAAAAGTTAAACTGTTTGCATTATCGTAAAATATAATATCGACTTTAAATTTTATCTTTGGCCATTTTGGGCCAGCACTTTTGGTAATTTAATTCGAGTGTATGGGCATTAAAAACAAATGTATTCAAATTGCTTTTTTATTATTATTATCTGAATACCACAGTGATCACATTTGGGAAATCGGGGAAATATTAATTTGTGCGGTGCGCGGCGTTGAGCTACGCCCAACACGCAATGTCTTTAAAGAAGCCTAAAAATGAAACGGAGGAGAACGAGAAGTGTATATGCTATTGAAAAATATGTAAAGTTATATAATATATTTAGTTTGGATATTATATTTTGTTTTTTAGTAACATGAAGCATTTTTTATATTACAGCCTTGCATAAAAACAAATTAAATTTAAATTCAGGAAGACAGAAAAATAATAATATTTTATAACATATTATAAAATGTTTATAGATTATTTAAAATTATATACGCGGTAAGTAACCATTATTGGATACGTACACGTACGTTCTCATACTGACAGTGTAGGCGTACCTACACGTGATGACACTTCCGCTGTTAATCATAATGCACCTTATAAGTGGCGATCCATTCTTCCTTTATGTCTAGCTTAGCTATTAGGATATTTATTTTGTTTGTATTATGTATATATACTTTTTTGTTTCATGTTGTATCCCGCGTACCCAGTATTAGGATTTAGGACACTCCTTTCCCATTAAGACAATTTCGTACCCCGGTTTTTACTTGATTCTGGCTGGACTGTTGATTTGGAGAAACGCTGTGCCACGCTTTGCCTCGCTACCAAAACGAAGAATGTAAATAAAAATATTAGATATTTCATTTCCCTGAGTGGGAATCGAACCCACAACGTGTATCACTGTGTCACGACGGCCTCATCATCATCACATCATCAAAGGTTGCCCTCTATTGGACATACATTATATTAGCATTATTATTATTTAACAATATATTATAATTAAGAATTTCCTTAGCATATGCGATTCCGGTGGTATTGATTTTTGGAACGAATTCGTTTGTTTTTAAGCCTCCTCCCTGCATAAGTGTTCCACTAATAACTCATCAGCTAAGTATTTACAGTATTAGTATAATCTTCCATAGCTGTAATAACATACCGTAAATTATAATAAATGTGATGTATGAAAGATAAATAATAATATTAAAATATGGCGGAAGCTGTCTCGTCTAGGTAGGGAAGCCATGTGTTTTTATAAAAAGTTGTTTACTTTATCTTGGAAGATGCTTCTGTTTCTTGATGTTTTTTTAAATTCTTGTTAGAATTATTTTAATGTCATAATTTATTTTTTTAATTATTTGATAAATATAGCAGATGTTAATGTTTTTATGTGTATATTTTTTGTTTAGTTTGGCAACAATTCATCAATTCATTGGACATATGGATTTTTACGCATAATCCGTAAGGCATGTTTTTAATAAATTTCATTTGCTTCAACGATGACATAACTGCAGTTTAAATATGTAACAAAAAAAGCTTTAATATGTCAATATATATATGTAGAGACTATTTACAAGCTTTGTGTCTCGGGCAATATTTAAAAACTGCAAATTCGTCATTGTTGCCCCAAACTAACGATATGTTTATAAGGGATATAAAGTACCTTAATTCGCTATGTAATTTAATATACATTCTCTAAAATATACAAAAGGAAGTGACTTATTAACCGGTTTTCTGTGCATATGCTAAAAACAGATGCATAAATATAAATAAAAAATAGAAAGCATATGCCTTAAGGGACATTTTTTTAATAAAGTAATTCACATAATTGGTAACCCTACCCGCCATGTTGTGCGCGGGAGTCGGGAGCAACGATCTCTGACTAAGCGTTATTGTTTTAAATTTTAATTTTCGAATCGAATATTGCATCCTAAATTTAAATTTTTAAGTTATATTTTTTTTTAATTTTTGTAATAGGACAGTGATAGTTCATTTTATAGCCTTTAGGAAAATATTTTTTATGAGTGAATGTTTTTTTTTTTAAAAACGATTTTTTCACGCTACAACAAGGTTTTTTAACAAAAAAAGTACATACACAATGTCATAGTTTTGGGCTTAAATTTAGCTGGTAGAGAGTTATTATAGAGTTATAGAGAGTTAAGAGTGGAACCTAATACGAGAGATGTGTAAAAGACAATAAGTAACTGATGGTCAATTAACACCAATTAGACCAGTCTACTACAATTGTTAACATTGAAGCTGTCGTAGCGTAGGGGCACAACGTCTAATTGTAAACGCTATAGTTATGGGTTCGGCTCCCATTTGGGGAGGAAATTAGTTTTATTCCTTCAATTCTGCAATATTTCAAAACTTGGATGAAAGTTAGGAATACAATGGTGTTTAAACAGTAAGTTCACTCTGTGTACCCTGCTATATCCGGGAATACAATGTGAGACAAAAAAAATATCTATAGCAGAGTAAGCAGAGATAATCTAGTGTTAAGACACTCCGTTCTTTACGGTATTTGGTTGTGTAAAATTTGCATTTGCTTACAGCAGGTAGAGATAAACAATAACTGAGAAAGCTCATATAAATGGACATAAAAAACAAGACTTCCGAACCTTTATTTCCACAATGACGTTTCAACGCTGCACCTGTTTATAATGACAGATGTACACGTGTTTTTTTATATATACACATGTTAATTTTATATAAATAAGTACTCTAATTTAAAAAAAATATTACATTTTTACGTATCCCACATAATTATGTTTTAATTAAGTGAGATAAATATTTGTAAAGTCTACCCGAAAACAGCTTTCTTAGTGGTTTATGCGGATAGTTGCTGATAAATCTTATATTTAAAAAAATACACTTGTCGAATAAAGATTTTTTGCAAGAGTAGTCGGTTAAAGAACTCAATGAGTTTTCATTATGTTTATAATGTTTGTCCTGTGTTAAGAAAAATACTTAAATTACTTATTAAATGACTTGCGTAAATAAATTTTTAAAAACATTAATAACTTATTATGTATATATTTTTACTTATAAATATTTATAATTAATATAACTCTATAATTTATTAAATATATTGATACAAGTGAAATATCTACTTTATATTCCAATCGCGGCAATTACGTATTAATTTATTATATTAATAAAGATTATAATATTACTTTTATATGTTGAAGAAAGTATGTTTATTTATTTTTTATTTTATATTAATTGTATAATTTTCTTATTATGAGATTATTGACCCCATAATTTTATTTTTTTCCATAATGTCTTAATCGAGATTCTTTTGTTTTTTTTTGTAAATATTTGATTATGTGTTGAATGGTGACCGATATGCCACTGGAATTTGAATAGACAACTATCGCGCTTATGCATGTCCTAGCTCCTAGCTGTATCAGAATAGTATAATTAAATTACTGTTTGTAAGTCATCTTTATACGAAACGTAGGACAGGCTGAAAGAACCTAGCGTTCTCGACCATTTTACTTGAAGTCGAGTTTAGTGTTGAGTAGCTTGAGTAGCGAAACTCAACGCCGCGCTTTATCCTACCAATGCAAAGATGTGAAAATAATTAATTTCTCATACTACATTTACGTTATACATTTGCGGCCACAACCACCTTACTGGTCTATGTTAAGGATGTCATACATAATTAAATTACTTACATAATTGCTAAAATAACAGTTTGGTTATAAATGCAAGGAAATTATTGCTAATATGCTGTACATTTTGAAAATTTATATTCAAATTGCTATCAAATACGTCATAGATATATTCGGCAAGATAAGCTTTGATGACTAAATCTATCGGAGCTTTAGATAACTGATACCAAATATCATTTACACAGTAATAAATTAGTTTAGAATGTAAATAACATTTATTGTAGGTTTAAATACCCTGTGTTCCGATCCTCATAAGGCAATGTCTTGAAAATTAGGCGGTTTGTTGGGAACGGGTAATGGAGTGTCTTAACACTATATTCCCTCTTCCTACACTGCTATATGCGGAATACAGCGTGAAGCTTAAAAAGTATACTAATTTAATTCTATTAAAAATTGTGAAAATAAAACAAATAAAGTGGCTTCATAATGTCTAAATCTTTTGTCTGTGAAATACAAAATTATAATGCAAAATTCAAAATTTGATTATAATCTGTACTAAGAAATACACCTGGGAACGAAATGTATGAGTTTTGTAGAGTACTGAATATTTATGTCTTCATACAACGCGTGTTTACGTGAAAACATCTTTATCAGTAAAGAAATAGAATATAAAATGTATAAAGGCATGGCCATTGTAAATTCAGCGACGGTACGCATGTAAATTTGTGACGTGACCACGATTGTGTTAAAGTTATGTTGTAAGTTGTATGGCGCCATTCAAATCGGCCGCCATATTGTCTAGATGCAGTATGTAGAATACTTAATAATCTGTGTCCAATTTTGACAGGTTATTATGTTTTTTGACAAGCTGGGCTTTTATTTGGTTAAATCTTCACGCTCATATCCGTACTTTTTCTTTTCATTTTGTGTACTGTGTGGAAAAAAGAAAATATAGAATAGAATTATTTACTTTATATTTGTTTAAAGATGGCATCAAGTATTTCAATACAATGTGTAGAAGGCAATCAATCCCTTGGACTATAAGCTCGTTAAGCACGTACATGATGTTTCTGTATCTGTAGAGCTTAGTCAAATGTTTGTTTATATTAGTTAATAGCTAAGAGATTTTCCATATGGGCAATTATGGTGGTTTATGTTAGAATTTACATAAACTTTATTGAGAAAATAACGATATTTTTTAGCTTTTGTATACTATTATTAGTCAGTTCTTCTTTTGAGGTCAGTCGGGGCGCAGAGACACAAAGTGTGACTGATTATGGGTTCGATTCCCACGCGACGAAATGAAATATAAATTAAATATTTAATTTTTCTATTTTCTTTGCTCTATTGTCGATTCAAAGCGCAGCATTGATTTCCGCCACTAACACGCAACGCCGTTCTTCCTTTGTGGATTTTCGAACATACATACGGTACCGGTATTTTCGAAATAGAGTGGTAGAAAAGAATTAACTGTACACAACTATAGAATACAAAGACAAGGTAAAAATATAGCCTTAAAATAAAACGGAAAATGCAATCTTTTGACACTAGGTCATGCGGACCTGGAATTGTCACAGAGACCGTGTTATACCGTATAGCTCTAACAAAACTAAATCTATTTGCATTTAATTTTCTTGGAACAAATGTAATTTTAATATTTGTAAATGTCAGTATTATTTTTTATTTTATAGAAAACTTTTAAATGTTTTTTAATATATTTTATATGAAGACGTTGAAATTTTTATGTTATTATAAAATAAATATATGTATAGATGGCATTCACTAATGGATTTTTCTAATGGAGTGAGGTTGATGAAAACCAGTAACGTTTTAATGTTTTGTAAGTTTATCTTATCCCAGTTTTTCAGTAATTTAGTATGTCAGTTATGTAATTTATAAGAGTAACTAATATGTATAGATAGAAAGTAAGAAAATAGCTATCTTATGTACAAATCTTTCTATGGTCTAACTTAAGTAAATCTATTTTTCTTAAAAGACTCGCAAGACTTGTAAAATGTAAGCGTAGCGTATTTTATATTAGTTTTGCAATTTTAACTTTGATCATCAGTTAATAGTTTATAATAAATTATAGAAATTGTCATTTAATCAATAATTATGATGATATATTTATATCATTGTCGCAAATGTAAAAATATAAATCTCTATAAAAAGCCGACGTTAAATGTGGTACTGATGCCAAAATAATAAACAATTTGGATATGCGCCAGCTATATGTGTAATTATATGAATTGCATGTCTTTTTATCTTCCTCGTTTTAGTTAGTCACTACACAGGAGAAAATCCGTCAACAATAATAACTTAGTAATAAATCATCGATCGTCGTTGCTCAGGGGCACAAGCGCGCGACAGTAAACGATTGTGGGTTCGATTCCCACTTGGTGAATTAAATATGTAATATTTTCATTTTTGCTTATTAACGTGGCAAAGCGCAGTTTTGAGTTCTGCCACTCAACATACATTGTCTCGAGATTTCGTCGGAAAGGGAACAACGAAAGTGTCGTAAAGGGAACGGAGTGTCTTAATACTGGTTTCCTATGTTTTATCTGCTTACCTAGCTATGTGCGGGATACAGCGTGAAGCTAAATAAAGAATAGTTATTGTAATGTCAACGCAGCTTAGAGCTAATTGTGAAAACATTAAAAATATGCTTCTTTAAAATCATTGTGCAACATTTATTTATATTAAGGTACATCTATGTTAGTTTTTCTCGATCTGTCAAGGACGCGTAAAGAGGCGACCCCATTTCAAATGTTGAAAACGTGAAATATCGTGAGCATGTTACCCGATTATAAACTATATTAGACTGTAGTTTTAGTTTAGAACGTCTTCTATTTCTAAGATAGGTCTAATATGAATGAGAAATATAATAATTGTGTAATATATATTTTTATATATGAATTGTGTATATTATAAAAACATACTAAATTGTAAATTTTTAAGTTAAGTTCGTTTAAATCGATATGTTTAAAAAATATACAGGGTGGAAGAGGCAGCGCTTCTTTTATTGAAACTGCATATAGGGTAAAATATTTCAAACCCACACCTAAGAAATTAATCAAGGTACCTCAACAGTTTGGACGTAGGATTTTTTTTTCATTTCACGATTTTTATCCATACCTGTATTTCGTGTGACGCACACATACGTGTGCGACTTTTCCGATTTGACAGGTAAGTATGTGCGTGCCTATGTTATACTTTACAAATGGCGTTTTATTTTAAAACGATAATTTTATTATTTATTTTGTTTGAAAAAATAACTTTTTCATTTTTGGGAATTATTTTTTTTCCGAATTATATTAGGCTTTTATAGAGTTGTTAAAACTGTGGTTTCATTTAAAGTGGCGCTGACAATTCCACCCTGTATATTAATAATGTTAAAGACAATATTTGTGGGTTTATTATATAGTTAAACAGCTAGTTATAAAGTCCACTTTTTCCCTTTGTATAATAAAGGTAATGCTGCGTGGCGGAACTCGTAATTATTTTTTATAATTAATTAAAAAGTAACTGTCAGATACCTACCTATTTATAAATTACTAGAGTGAAAACCGCTAAAGATGATACGCAAAGATTTGCCGTTTTACACTTTGTAGGCTTTGTCATTTAATTAAATTATAAATACTATCAATACAATTATTATTATTCTAAGTATTATTTAAACGATTTCGACATAACCCAAGGACATAACGATTCTTTTTACAATTTATAAATAAAGGTTGTAAAACATTATTATAAATAATACATTTACTTTCTATCCTTTTAAATATGTATAATAAACGAAACTGTTGTTTAGCTATAAATTCATTTAATTAACCCGTACAGATGGAAAGGAGCGGCCATTATATGCCGTCATATATTTACTTTATTTTAAATAGAATCCTACTTTCTGAGTAATAAAGTCTATTTTCAAATAAACAATTATAAATAGGGAGTGTTTGGCAATTCTTAAATGGAATTCGCTATTTGACATTTTAAATGAAATTGAGAAACTCACAGATGATAAAGTTTCTATTATCTTTGTTTGTTTTTTTTAAATAGACTCGGATCATTTATTGAAAGTTGTAAAGATATTGTTTTTTTATCTTTATTTTACAGTGAGATACAGATTGTATATTAAAACAAAATATTTTAGACAAGTACTAAATTAAATATATATTGTAAGTCTAATTCGCTTAATATTGAAGATAATAAAATGGTACAAGTTTCGTAATACCTTTCTCCTAAAAAGATAAGGTATATCTATATATATACCTAGATATAGTTTTGATCCATCGAGAGTTACCGGAAAAGTTAGCTCCGTGACGGCTAGACTTTCCATATTATATACTAAGTTATAATTATAGTAATATCTCAGGGGCACAAGCCTCTGACTGTAAACGCAACAGTTCGAAGAGGTTCAATTCCCACTCGACATTATTATATTATGAATATTTTAATTTGTTCGCTCTGATAACGAGCAATGAGCGGGGTTGAGTTCCGCTGCACAACACGCAATGCCTAACACTACGTTCCCTCTGTCTACCCTGCTGTATGCAGCGTAAAGTTGCTATATAAGAAAAAATCTAAATATAAAAAGAAATAGGTATATATTAATATTATTAACAAGGCTAAAATATTTTAGTTTATAACCAAAATAACCATAAAATCGTGTCCATTTAACATGTAAGTGACGGTGTAGAGACTATATGGCTATAGCCGCACAGCAAGGTGTGGACGCACGCCTCGACGCGTACGCCGCAAGTGTATCCTGTTTTACTGTCCCAAGTTGTAACATTATAGCGATGTTTTGGTAAAAGAAAAAGGAGCTGTTATGATTGCAGTGGCTGTGGGTTTGATTTCCATTCGAGGTAATGAATTATTTTCATTTATTCACTTCGGTAACGAAACAAAGCTCGGCGTTAAGTTCCACTGCTCGACTCGCAATGTCTTCAAAATTAGGTGGTGTATAGTGTAGAACGGAGTGTTTTTAATTTTTCTCTCCCATACCAGGTACAGGAAACAGGAAAACTAGTGTTAAGATATTCCATGCCTCCATTTCCCTTTAATTTACGAGACATTGCGTATTGAGTAACAGAATTCAACGATGCGTTATATATACACAAACAAATTAACCTCAATATAAACTGTGTTATTTCAGCTCATTGTAAACTATGTGTTCATTTACCTGAGATAGATAGAGAAGATATATTTAAAAATCTCAAATGTAAAACAGATCATTAAAAAAGGTTTGTAAACACACATAAACTTTTAAACTAAGGTAGACGGAGCGGATGCACGGTCTGACGGTCACGACAGTAGTAGGTCCTTGTGTGCGGTGTAAGCTATAGCATTAAGCGGAGAATTATTTATTAAAAATAAGATAAATAAGATTATCGTGAAAAAGAAAGCTTTTAAAGAGAAAAGCATATCCTATCCTATATCTTATAAAACAAAGTCGCTTTTCGTGTCTGTCTGAACTTTCTAACTCTTCTTCTTCTAAACCACCCAACAGATTTTTATGCGGTTTTCGCCATTAGATCGAGTATTTCTCAGGGAAGGTTTATATATAGTTTATTATTTGTACATTCTTATGTAAATTAACATAAATACGATAAATGTGTCTAAAGTCCTACCCGTTGAGACACTTTCGCGCATGCGCTGCTTTAATGGTAAGTAATACAGGAAAATAATGTACTGGAGTATTGTTCCTCTTAATAAGATCTACAAAAAAGTCCGCGAGAGCATATTTTTATCTTTTAAGGATAACGTGTAGTGATCATATTTCTGTGTAAAAATAGTAATTTCAATATATTTTTTATTGTGAGGGATATTTTTCCATAATGGTATTAATCCTTATCCTTTAAAATACTTTATTAATTTTCTACATTAAACGAAGATAAAATTTGCTTTTTACACTATTTCGAAATTGCGAATAGTTTTAGAGAAAAACGCATTTAATTGTTGACACATCACGCCGTTGACACATCAGCTGTATGTTACTCAAGTTTCACTTATCCCTTACTCTCAGCATATAAATAAGTATATTAGTTACGTTGGCCATTTAATGTACAGGGTGAGTCATATTGAACTTTCCGGTTTTGGAAGGACGTTGCACGAAGAAGGGAAGGAGTAGAAGGGTGGGGATGGTGTCATTAGACGCGCCATGACATGCAGTTTTAGTGTGAGCAATGGCTTGGTCGGGACAACATCGTGCGTTCGTAGTTGAAGAGTTTATTAAAAATGGCGGCTCCGTGATCACAACACAGCGTGCGTTCCGTTTACATTTTGCTATTGGTCGACGTGATCCCATTCCCACTGGACCAACAATCAGAATCAGAAATTAACGCAGAATCATGACAACGATAACATCTGGTTCCAACAAGATGGTGCTACAGCCCATACATCCAGGCGTTCAATGGAAATCCTGCGACAAATGTTTCCCGGTCATCTCATTTCTTTGCGAGGTGACGTTGGGTGGCCGCCGAGATCACCTGATTTAACCCCCTGCGATTTCTTTCTCTGGGGTTACCTGAAGGAAAAGGTGTACACGCATCGTCCCCGAACCATCGATGAACTGAAGGCTGCAATCACGGAAGAAATCAATGCTATTCCGCTGAATATGACTCGACGAGTAATGGACAACTTCCGGGAAAGGCTTCAGCAGTGTGTGGTCAATGGAGGTAGACATTTACAGGATATCATTTTTAAAACCAACTAAATTAAAACTGCATGTTATGTGCTTTCAAACAATAAAATAATTTTTACTGCATGTCGCTTTGTTTTTAATACACACCTTATTGAAATCGGAAAGTTCAATATGACTCACCCTGTAGATCAAAACTGTCTTTTACTGTTTTTTCATTTTAATAAGTACTTTAGAAGTTGTTACAATATCAAAACATCCTTGCTGCGAAACGCGCCCCGCGACGTTTTGCTTATACAAGCGCGTCATGAGCAGTCATCGGTGGTTCAGTGGTAGAATGCTCGCCTGCCACGCGGGCG
>JAEBDU010006918.1:0-15354 GCA_016802625.1 Heliconius numata | reverse complement strand
CGCATTAGGGTTTAATTAATTTTCACATTATCTTAAGTGCTTTGCAAACCTACATTATATGAATAATCCAGTAGTAAAAGCGGGCGAAGCCGCAAGAGGGTCGCTAGTATTTAATATTTACATTTCCTTGAATGAGGTAAAGCGCGGTTTTGAGCTTCACGGGGAACGGAGTGCCTTGACACTAAGTTTCCAAGTTCCCTATGCCTATCCTATTATGTGCGGGATACAGCGTGAAGCTAAAAAACCTACATGTAATAATAAAATTGCTGTTACCTTAATAGTTATACCTAATAGTTGACAATTAGTTTTTTAGGGAATATTTTAATTTTATTTTCATTTATTCCTTAGGCGCATATTTCACTACATTCTTCTCTTCTCATGCAAACAGAAATATTGCGAGTTACGTAGTGTAATTAAACGTCGCAATTTCTCTATTAACACCTACCTATCACGAGCAACGAGTAAAACAATTTACTATAAATAATTTCTATTATGTATTTGAATTGTGTAGGTGAATTGATTAAATACAATTATGTATAGGCTCAGCCATAATCAAATTTAATATAATTTAATAGTGCATAAGTACGATAGCTTGATGGAATTAATAACTATATGTGACATCGAACTGAGCCTGCCGTGGCGTAGGGGTACAAGTGTGTGACTAACGCAACAGGTTGTGGGTTCGATTCCAACTCGAGAAAATGAAAGATTTACGAGTAATATTTTCATTTCCTCGCCACCAAAACGAAGAAAATACGCAAAATGCTCCAGAATTTGGCAACAAATGGGGAGCGGAGTGTCTTAACACTAGCCTCTCTCTGCCTATTCTGCTACATGCAGGATAGTGCGTGAATTAATAAAAGGCTCGCCCTTTTCGTAGCGTTAAATGACTTATTTAAGTTTTTAGTGCTTATAATATAATTGTGCTTAATTAAAATGTTCCAATATTAACAATTTTCAATATAAAATTACTGAATTGCAACTTTGAATGTATTTTCTTTATGAAACACTACTGAATACCGTAACTTCACTTAAATCGAATCACTGCTGACTTTTTATAGCACATATAAAAGACTTTACTAACTTCTATTTATATGTAAAACGTTAGATAATAAAATGACACTGAGGCGACCTAAGAGCAACAAGGATTCCGTGCATCGGGGATTTACCAAATATTCAACGGAAACGACCATCATCCGCCAATGAATTAGCCAATAAAACCAAATTGAACCAAATAAATTTTACTTTATTACCTTTTTTCTATTTCCTTTTTTGAGTGATATGGAGGATTTTTAGAACGAAAATAAGCATAAGCGATACAAAGTTTCTGTGCTCAAAACAATTCGTTTCACTGGATTAATACAAGTTAGAATTTTAATATTTAAAAACACTATTATGTTTTGATTTAGAAATTTAGGTTAAAATTAAATATTAATTAATCGTTATTTCAATCTCGTACAAATATTCATTATTCGTTCATTAAAATCATTTTGTTTATTTCATGTGAATTGAATTGATGAAGATTGAATGAAGATTTATTGTTGTACATTTTAATAATTAATTAAATTTCATCCAGCTAGCATTTCAACTTCACGCTGTATCCCGCGTGTAGTATGATAGACAGAGGCCTAGTGTTAAGACACTTCGTCCAATTTTCGCCGCATTCCGGAGGCACTACGAAGAAATGAAAATATGATATATTTCATTTCTCTAACGAGAATCGAACCCGCAACCTGTCGCCTTTTCCCTATGACTGGTCTCAATAATACAAATAATTAAATTAAGACAAGCCATATTGCTGCCAAGTGCCAACCTATAAACAACGATCATCCCTCCCATTAGACCTACCCCTATATGGCCATATGGGAATACATCGAGGAAAACATAAAACAGTACAACTTTCTCAATTACCTAATAATATACAGATCGTGCGTAGGATCGCTAATTTGATTGTCGTGATGATAATTACAGAATATCTCCTGACATGAGACGTAATAAGGTTTGATTTAGACGTTTTCATATACGTAGATAGATATTTTCATCTTCTTACTTCGAGCCATTGCGTGTTGAGTGGCGGCGCTCAACGCTGTGCTTTTGCCTTTGTACCGGAGTGCAGAAAAATATTAATAAATAATTAGTCAAGCGATAAGAGAGAGGAGTCCTCAGTTGACTTTTAGAAACAAAGTATCAAAGATGCTGGAGGAAGGTCACGTGAAAAGCATGAGGATCCTGATGATGACAGTGAATGAGGCGAAGAGAGATGTAGGGACCGTAGCGATTCACGCTCCATTCTCTCTGAATATCCCACTAGGGGTACAGCGTGAAGCTATGTAAATTAAAGTTAAATTAATAATTTAGTCCCCGAGTGGGAATTGAACCCACAATCAACCACGAGGCCTTTAGTATACATAAATACATACAATATACAGTAAAAATTAAATATCTTAATTAAAATTTCATTTCTGTAAATATATATAAAATAAAATGTAAATATACGCTTTATTAAACTCAGCTAAGAACCGCTTGCTCTTAAATATGCCACCTATAGGCGGTATTCATTTGAATAATTTATTTTCATAATATAATCCTGATTAAGTCTACCCTAACGTGTCTCAGTCAGGGGTGATGTGGTTTCATTATTATAATAATTCAAACAATTTTTCTGGCTCTATTTCTGAAATATACTTAAAGTTTAATTAAAATGAAATAAATATTATATTTGTATGTAGGTACACATCGTAATTTATTTTGTTTTAATCCACTTACAAAAGGTGACAGAGAGAATTCCAAGACACTCCGTTGTCAAGCTCATATGCATGCTCATAGCACGGCGTTGAGTTCCGTAACACAATACACAATGCCTCGAGAATTCGGGGGGGAAAATGGGGAACGGACTATCTTAACACGAGGTTAAGCTCTTAACCTTCTGCCTGCCTTGCTATGAACTTAAAAAATATACTATTTCCACACGAACTAATTTAAATAACTTAACTATATTATACATGGAAATATATGAAACAAGCAAGGATAAACTAAATTTTTAAATTAAAAATACAAATAAAAGTTTACTATAAATTAGACTGTAGTATGAACAACGCGGCACCGAATCCCAAGCGAAATCAAATGGTCTGAGTTGTTAGTATTCTTCTAGTTATTACAGAATATTTTCTTTTCTTTAGAAACGTTTGTAATTTGTAATTTCACGCGAGGGTTTTTTTTTAATATTAATTTTTATGAAAAATATCTATTTTCTATTTATTTTTTTTCTATATTATAAACACATACCGCTCTTCTTATTATTACTTTTATTATTAATTATAAAAAAAATCTTATTTCTATTGGCTCAGTATAGCGGAAAACAGGCAACTAGTCCGGATACAGAGGAGATTTTTTTGACATAAAAAAATATATTGTCAAAATAATGTAAAGATATAAATAATAATGTAATTTAAAACTTTAAATTAACTCCCGTGTAAAATATTATTTATTACTAATCTAATGTGTTGTGTATATATTGTAAATTTGTGTTTGTTTTGTTTTAGGTGAAGGCCGTACTTACACTGGATTTTTTTTTACATATATTCTATAATTGTGTATATTTATCTTTTCTATTACCGGTCAATTTCCTTCGTGTGTTTTCTATACAACGTGACATTGGCGAAATGAATTGTGCTCAACTGGCACGCTCGAAACGCCATATATCAAGAATTCAATTCAATTCAATTCAATAATGTAATATATATAACTAGCGGATGCGCGCAGCTTCGCCTGCTTATTTACACCCTTAGGGATGTCTAATAAACTGACAGACAGACAGACAGAGTTACTTTCAGTAGGGAAAGTACGAGTACATATAAAAATAAGAATAAAAAAAATAGAAAAAAACATTCCTTTGATTTGTGTAACCTATGTATGTATTAACATTAATATTATATTTAAGTCAATATTTTTGTAAAAGTCAATAAAATTATTATTAATAAAAATAAAGTTATTACTATATTTTTTATTACATAAATATTAAACATGTTTATGTGTTTAATAAAGTTAAGCTATATAGAAGTTTCTCGCACGTATCTCATTTGAGGTGAAAATAATAACTGCGTTGAGCTCTTTGCTTGTATAGCCTGTACGTGCTAATAGCATTAGAACAATGAAATCTACACGTTTTGCCTAAAAAATGTTTTTTATATTAATATTAATATAATTAATTAAAAAAAATAATATTAATAAAATAATATTTTACTTGCGTACTTTCATTGAAAAAGTTTTTTAAATTACTTTTCAAAACTTCTACTAACATTATGAGAAACGACTCAAATCTATATATATAAAATCGAAAAGTCACTCACTCATCAAGAAATCTCAAAAACTACGTGTGCTAGGAATCTGAAATTTTGCATGGACGTCACTTATAGGACGTAGGTACTCATGGAGACAGAAATTAATAATAATGTAATTCACGCAGGCGAAGCCGCGGGCGGGCCGCTAGTGCCTAATAAATGTAGGTACGTGGAGACATCGCAAAATTTTCCATTAAAATAACAATTATATGTTATAGTTATTGACTTTAATTAAATATTACATTTTAGGCTTTAATAATCGTACTTACAGACACCAATTAGCGTTTAACTAACGTTAAATGTAAGTACCTATTTGTCGTAGCTTAACGTATAATTCAGAATATTGTAGTATTTTTATAATATGGTAATCTATATCGTAATACCTTACGCTTATGCTCTGATGTCGAGGCGACGTGCTTTGAGTTCCATCACTCAACAGGCAATGACACCAGAATTGGACGGCAAATGGGAAACGGAGTTGTCTTAATGGGAAAGGAGAGATTTAACACTAAGTTCCCAACTTTACTCTGCCTCTGCCTAACCCTGCAAAAAAAATCAAGAATTCGATAAGATTCATAAAACAAACAAAGATTTCAACACTTTTATGCAAGTAGGTACAACAGAAAAAATTAACTATATTCCGTAGGCTGAAAAGCATCAAGTCTTTGTTAGATCGGCAGCCATTTTTAATTACGTATTGCCGCCATTGTTGGATTTCCCCCGATAGTCTGTGGAGTCCGATCGACGTCACGAGGGCCATCGACGTTCTCTGTAGCGGGTGTTGCTAGCAATTATTGAGGCAAAATTCAATAATTACTGTTTTTTAGTGACTAAAAATGATATAATTGATGCAGTTTGCGTTTGATTTGTTTTGACAGATTTCAAATTATGAAATATCTTCGCGTTATAATGATTATTATTTATTTGTTTTTAGCGTCACGCTTTATCACGCAGGCAGGAGGGTATGTAGAGAGAACCTAGTGTTAAGTTCGTTCGTTCGTATATTAAGTGTGTTCGTCGTTTCCCATTTTCCTTACAATTCTGGAGGCAATATTTTGAGAACTTAATGTTTTGCCTCGAAACCAGAGTGAAGAAATATAAATATTAAATATAAAATTTCCTCGAGAGGGAATTGAACCTACAACTGCGTCAAGTTTACGGGACTGTACTGTTGTGTACTTTTAATTACTTCAAGCAATTAATTAACATTCAAAACAACGAAACACCATTAACAAAACTGAAATTAACTGTAATAAATATTATTTTCTTTGATTATTACATTTTTTTCAGCCATTTTCATCATTTTACTTACTAGGTATATGTATATTTTGGTCCACACAAGCTATTAATGATTCACCGCACGACTCTTGAAATGAAAACCAAAACAAAGCTTAGAGTGGCGCGTGTCTGGAAGATTTTGGAGTGGGAGGGTCTAAGCCTCGTCGAGTGGCTTTATGTGACATTGATACTATTTTTGTTCAAGCGAAATGCAAAGATTTTTGAAAAGTGATTAATTTTTTTCAAAAATACTTGTTACTTGAAAATTGTCTAAAACATGAGGCCAGTCGTGTGCTGCAAAGTGTGCTGGAAAATCGACTGGTTGTGCGTTCGATCTTCACTCGAGGAATTGAAATATTTTTTAAATTTAGCTTCCCTCTGGTGTCGAGGCAAAGCGTGGCGTTAAGTATCGCCACTCAACAGGCAATGCCTATAAAATTCGGCGGAAAGTGAGGAATCATGGTGTCTTAACACTAGATTCCCTCTGCCTATCCTGTTATGTGCGGGATACCTACAGCGTGAAGCTGTGTAAAACACAAATCTTTTTAGCTTCACTCTGAATTTCTTATGTAGCTGGGAAGACAGAGGGAATTTAGCGCTCTAGGACACTCCATCTCCCACTTTCCGCCGAATTATGGAGGCATTTCGTGTTGAGTTGAAGTAATGAAAATATTTAATATTTAATTTCCTCAAGTGGGAATCGAACATATAACCTGTCATGTTTACATTTACGCTTGTGTCCCTGCGCCACGACTGTTTTATTTGTAAATCATTTGAAAAACAAATAATTGCTTGTTGTCACTTACAGTTGCATATTTATATTAATTTAGAGAAACAAAAAATTACAAGTACATTATTGTTTTATCATACAGTCATAAATAGGCAACTTATCCATACCTATATTATAAATTTGAATGTAACTCTGTCTGTCTGTCTGTCTGTCTTTTACGCCAGGGCCAAATCGCTAATTTAATTGTGATAAAATACTCATATAGAGATACTTGAGGGTCTCGGGATGAACATAGGATACTTTTTTTATCATATTTGTAATATTTTCAATATATACCAATATATTAAAATATTTACTAATTTGACATGCAATTTATTCCGCCATGTTAATAACAACCGTCGCTATGCGACCGTTGCTAAGCAACGATTTGGAAAGTTTGTTGTTAGAAAACGTCACCCAAAATGAGCTTGCTTAACGCATCTCTCTATTAAAAACTGAAAATAATTTCATAAATATACTTAATAAATATTCGTATAGTTCAAGCGGGCGTAGCCGCGTTCGGGTCCACTAGTATTAAATAAAATAAAAAAATATACATTTTTGTCAAATAATTATAAATAAATACATTTTCATAATATTTCAATATCTTCCTGTTACTTTCTTTGTAGGTACTTATATATAAAATATTTTTAATAATCCTTGAAAAAGATATATTTTTCGATACCTGGCGATGGAAGCGATAAAGCACGCTTAACGACTAGGGTTCTTACATCACCAATGCTAATCATCTTCAGGATAATTTCGATGCTTTAAAAAGGTTTAAGAATCTTCAACTTTCCGAGGGAGAAATGCAATTTTGTAAAATTTCTTATTCGTGATTTTTTTATTATTATGTTTTGTCATGTATAAATGGATGTTAAATTTATAACAAGTATGCGTAAACACTATGGTTGTGGGGTCGATTTCTACTTAGAGAAATGAAATATCGAGAGTCCTCGGATTTGGCGGGATACAGCGTGAAAGTAAAAGATTTTCAATCCCTTAAAGTAAGATATATATAACATGATTTTTAATAGGTATCGGTATATGACAGTAAACTAATATCTTGTTATGTTTCTTAATACAAAAAATCTATATGTATTTGCAAACATATTTATAATTATTTCTTGAAGTAGTGTTTCCAACTAACATTTAATTAATAATACATAAAAAAAAAAATTTTATCAACAAATAGAAGAAAATAAAAGATAATTTTATTACATTACAGAACCCTAGAAAAGTATAACTTAACTCAAAGGGGTGCCACGGTATAGATATACGCACTTGTCCGCTGCGGCCGCGTCGGCAGTTTTAAATTTAGGTACCTACGGGCAAATTTTATTAGGTTCGCAATTTGAGTAAATTTAAACGACGAGAGGACGGAACCTCTTTTTTAAATGAATAAGGCAAAAGGATGATGGTTCTGTGAGAATAAAAGCTAGAGTAAAATTTGATTATTAAGAATAATTCTAGTAAAGAAAGGTAAACAAGAGGTGTAAGCATAAATTGCCCGAAAATTTACAACTTTTTTACTATGTTGGCATTACTATATATTTGACTGGACTTTATCGTTCTGGAATCCAATCTAAAATGCTAGTTTTAAGTAAAATCATCCTTTTTTTAAAATTGAATGTCTGACATAAGAAACTTTTATTGATACTCTGTTTTATTTAGACTTTCATTAATACAAAAAATCTTTAGGCAACACTACATTTCACTAATTATTACTAGGAAAAATTTTGATATAAACCCTAGATTACTTTTACGTCATTTATCATTTTTCAGCAAAAGTTACTGTTACATTTTCCAAGATAAAATATAAAATTCTAAAAAATATTGAAAATAAAAATGTAAATACAATTTTAAAATGTCGATGTACCAGTAAGAACTGAGATGTCGCGTGTACTTCGATTTACTTCGACGGTCTTGACGTTGTAAAACTATAAATTTTACTGAAAAGAAAAATTTTCTTGTTGAATGCTTAACTGAATATCAAAAATATCAGTATATATCATTTTTTAGCTTCACGCGGACCAAAAGACCAAAGGTAAGGTAGGCAGGGAACCTGGGAACCTAGTTTTATGACAGGCCGTTCTTATTAAGTCTCTTCCGTTTGCACTTTCCGCCAAAATGTGTGTATTGAGTGACGAGACTCACCGCCGCGTATTGCCTCTATCTATTGTAAATGAAAATATATAGTTCAAGTGGAAATCGAACCCACAATCAACACGTACTATATATCTAAATATATGAAATTGTTTGCTTTACTCATACCATTTATCAAAACAACCGAGTATTTTCCCTCTATATCTACTTTCATATATAAAAGAAGTACAAAACCATTGTTAAATAAACTAAGAAACAAACCTCATTCATTTTCTCATCACAAATCTTTACCAAAAACATTAAGAAACATTAAGAAAGTTATCTTAGATCACAAAAGTTTATACATTTTATATGTATTAAGTTTTGGTTGAATCTTCTAACAAATAAAGGTACGAGCCTGGCATTTAAATATGATAAAGCTTACATATTATTTCGACATCTTATTCACTACAAGGGGTGGCTTACTGGGGCTTTGTTTAAATGGAAGTAGGGTTTGCTCTTAGGTACTTATTTACCACTGGCCGAGACACTGAGACGTTTTACAGGTGAATTTGAGAGCACTAGTATAAATTAAATGTATTTTGTTGTTGTTGAAGATAGGTTTTTTAATATTTATTATTGTTAATAATAATTGCTTATTCTAATTGGCACAAGCATGTGACTATAAATGCAGCAGGTTGTGGGTTCCAGAATTCGGAGGAAAGTGGGGAGGCAATTGTCTTAATGGTAACGGAGTGTCTTAACACTAGGTTCTCAGCGCTTCTGCCTACCTTGTTACGTGCGGGATACAGCGTTAAGCTAAAAAAATGTTAATTAGTTCTAAATATTTATGATAAAATACCTTTAGTACATAGTATCTAAATTATATTAGATGTATTATTAATTTCTTAATTTACATAATTGTTTTTACGAAAAGCAGTTGCCTTCTTTCACCTTAGAAGCTTTTCAAGTTAGAATAAATAAAATAAAAAAGATATATTAATATTATAATTAAAAAAACATATTTACATAATATTTTCTACTTACATACTTAAATCACAAAAAAAATTGCTTAATGAATGAATTATGTTAACCTAACCATCACTGTAGATAAGTACGTAAAAGTTAAGTAAATGTTCATCAACTGAAGAACTGAAGAAGTAATTACAACATTCCTTTTTTCCTTCTTTGTGCCTTTGTAGAAGTTTATCTTGCAGGATAAAGCCTTCCATGTCAGATTATTATTCGCGGCGTAGCCATAAAGCGCGACTACCTGTGTTGGTACGAAAAATACGTTACCTCTTCACTTTGGGTCGAAATTGGGGAACCTCATTTACATTTGCTATATATGTCTTACTTTTGTTTCCCTTATTTTCATTATGTTATATGTTTCTATGCTTACGTTTTGCTTAGAATGGTTACATATATATGTAAGCTTGGTTATTTTACATAATGCCAGTATATTTTTGTTCTTTATACTTTAATCCCTATTAGATACTAAATATATTAAGATATCAAAAAAACAATAGCTAAAATACTTTGTACGCGAAGTATGAATAAAAAAATAATATTATTATGGATATAGATCCCAAAAAGGAAAGACCCAGTCGTTGCAAGGATACAAACGTGCGACTATAAACGCGATACTTATGAGTTCGATTCCCATTTGGGAAAATGAAATATTTGATATTTTCATTTCTTCGCTCTGGAGTCCCACCAATTAACCCACAATCCGCAATATGCGAGATAGAGCGTTAAGCTGAAACAAAAAGAAAAGACACCAAAGTTGTAGTGTAAATTTATAGAATAAATATTACATTTCCTATAAATGCACCAGCAATCCTATAGTCTGCTATAGTCCATTAGGGAACTCAACAAGTCGTAAGTCACCGTCTACCAGACAATATTTATCGAATTTCTCGCCTCAGTCCAACGCCTCGTGTGGCGAATCCTTTATATCTTTAAGGCCACACCGAGGTGAGAAATAAATAGTTTAGGTTTAGGTTCAGTCGTATACCAGTCCATGGTTAAACATAATTTGAAATTGAACTTAATTTTACCTTACTTACAGGCAACTTTGAAGGTTCTTCTAAATATATGATGATACTTATTATAATTAATTAACATTAACTTTATTGAACACATCCGATCTTAAGATTCTGGTATATAATTTTCAAGCAGCATTCCCAACCCAGCTTTTGTTCCACCAGAAAAAAATACTAGAAAAAAGTCTGAAACCACTTCAAAATACAATGTAGGTATAGATTGAAAACGTTGCCTAGTTGCTCTATATTGTATGGCTTAACAGTCAAAACGTGCAATTGTATAGAAAACTGGAGGACCGCTTTCGCTTTACTCCCACAGAACTAGGTCAATGATTTTCAACGTAGACATTTTTTTTGATAGAATTAATAATAACGACGTCGACAACATTATGGCGGCCATTTTTAATAAAGTTTGTGCGTTTATTAAAAATTGCCGCTATTATCATGTTAATATCTCCATATCGTCTATCTTAAGTTCCGCAAGAACTTCCTTTCACGCGCCACGCAACTGTGGAATGGCCTACCTGCGGCTGTGTTTCCAGGTCGATACGCCATGAGATTATGATGAAGGAAGGATTATGATCGAAGGTACCTTCGAAAAATACATCTACCTAAACCATCATAAAGGCCGGCAACGCACGGGGTCATGGGCGGCTGTGATCACTTATCATCAGGTAACCCGTACGCTCGTTTGTAATGACTTTTTCATAAAAGAAATATTAATAATAAAAAGGTTCGCTTTTGGGGAGTGGCGATCTCACGGACCTGAGTCCTCTGGAGGGGAATTCCGTCGTAATAGTCTCCTTCAATGACCTAGTTCCTAATCCATCCAAATTCCATTCCATAACCCCAATTTAGTTTTGCATGTTTTCCATTGTTCCTGAGTAGTATCCGTTGACCATCTCTGGGCAATACGCTGTGGTTACTTCTGAGTTCCTCTGATGGATCCCGGATAATTCGTCACGGTAAGAAAATAGATTCTATAAGGATCCTCTTCGTGTTGGACCCGTGTACCCACGCAAGTCCTTCAAAGGTGGTTTTTTTGAACCCAAAAATTATGAAAGAGGAACATGATAATAATAGCAATCGGTAAGGATCACTTTATCCAGGGGAAATACCCTAAAACGTGGCAACGTTCAGTTTATATAATCGAATAGGGCACTAACAAGTCGTTCCGTCGCCGTCTCCAGCACAACATTTATTGAATTTCACGCCTCAGTACCCGGCGCTAGCTCCCCGTGTACCGAATTAATATTAGTTTTTTGTTTCCATTTCTACTAAACGACTAGAACAATTATACTTCTCTTCGTTTTATCTCTTGTTCGAATGAGAAACGTTAATTTTTACTTTTAAGTGCACTACGTTATGTATTTAGCTCTTTAGTATTGATTTTTAAGATAAATTAGGATATAAAAATGTTTCAAGAAAAGTATTGTTTAGACCTTTGTTGTGCTAGTTAACATTGACTGTCTATTTGTTTTTTGTTCTGAAGTTCCAATATAGTCGCGAGTTCTGCCACTCAAAAAGCAATGACTCCAAAATTTGGCGGAAAGTTGGGAACAAAAGTGACTTAATGGGAACGGAGTGTCTTAGCACTAGGTTTCAAGGTTTCATTTGCCTCCTCTGCTATGTGCGGGATACTTTGTGAAGCTAAAAAATATACTAGCTCAGCACTGTTTAGGTTTAGGCTTTAAGCAGCTTTAATTGAATTTAAGGCCGGATCACTAACGTCCAAAACAAACACGCGAAGTTCTGAATTATTTTGACAAATATTTGGCCTTCGAAACTTTTGCCGAATAAAATTAACCCTAACGATAAAATTAAAATTTCGTATCGTCCTGAAAGTTTGAGGCTATATCGCTAAATTTAATATTGGACAGACTAATTTTGGAGACATTTGGGAATTTCAATGAGGTAAGGCTGGTTGTGGCGATAAAAGCTGAAAATACACTCTAGATATAAAGGAATTCAGGCTAGAAGGCAGCTTTTGTCTACATTTCTCAATATCTATAAAGTTTACCGTCAACAAATAAAAACTTGAATGTATGAAATGTTTTATGTCTTACTAGACTTTTGTTATAGAATTCCTAAGATTTATTTTTCAAGGCTTATTCACCACTCAACACATTGCCTCAAAAAATCCAGCGGAAATTGAGAAACGGATTGTCTTTACATTAGGTACCATCAGCCTTCCTTGATATATGCGGGATACAGAATGAAGATTTTTTACGATACATGAGTCGAATTCCTGATTTAATTATAGAAACGTCTACTTAAGCATTTGTGAAAACCCCACCATTATGTATAAAAGAAATAATAAATCGCCAAACCCCAAAAAATATTAACCTCCCAAATATAATAGCTATAACTGCTGAAATAAAGTAACTAGAGTTACGAGCGTCTTAAATTTAAAGAATAATCGTGTTTCCAGCACATAAATAAATCCGGCACTTGGGTCGAGATTGCGTGCTCACTAACTCGTTTAAAAACGACTTTACCCTCGTAAAGGTGAGTAACTGCTTCGCAAGTCTTAAATATAAAGTATGCCAATTTTGATTACGTTTTTATTGTATAAGTGCTGAAATTTTTTAGGATGATAGCTATTTTTGTCTAAGTCATATATTTTTTCTAAATCTTAAGTGAAAATTAACGTTTATTTCACGATTTAAAGTTGTATTTGCTGGTAGCATGTAAAATATAAAATGATTAATTATGTGACTGTAAAGTATAAACGGGCGATAGGTTGTGGGTTCGATTTCCACTCGAGGATTTGCACTTCGCTCTCGTCTCGAGGCAAAACGGTATCGAGTTCCGCTACTCAACACGCAAGGCCTTCAGAATTTGGCGGGAAATAGGAAGTGTGTTAACACTAAGTTCCTTCTGCCTACCCCACTGCATGCGGGAAACAGAGTGAAGCTGAAAAAAAATATTTTTTACGCCATTGTGTCGCTAAAAAATTATAATATTACACCCTTATGAGGCTGTTAACACTGAACCATTCACGGTGCTGCCGTCTGGCGGAATGAAACGTAACTACCGCCGTCATTTTCACATAAAAGAACTCGAAAGGGCGACGCCGGTTCACTTTTATTATTGCTTTTGTTCATAAATCACTTTTTGTTGGACTACGAGACTTAATAAGTTGTAAGAGTATAATATTTATTTTATACTCTAGTTTTAATTTACTTTTGTTTTCGAATATAAGAGCTAGTCGAGCTCATTTATATTGAATTAATAAAGGGAACAAAACAAATCTGTTTAACGATGATTGCTATTAGTTTATTTCTTGTATTGAAGTTTCAAAATACGAAGAAATTGAAACAATATTTACATTTGTAGTCTACTAAACTAGAAGTAAATCAATTTGAAAGATATTTAATCTCTAATTTTATTTCAATTAACTATAACCTAATAACACTTACTATTTATTTCAAGTCTGAGCCAAAGCCTTGGTAACATTTTTTTTTTTTCAACACGCTCAACGCCGCGATTTGCCTCGAAATTAAAGAAGAAAATGAAAATGTTTAAACATTTCCTCGAGCGAGACTCGAACCCACAACGCACCCACAGTCGCGTTAACACTCATACTTGTCTAGCCTCAGTTAAATATTTATACATATAAATACGTAACATGTAGAGCCAGCCTTACTCAGGCGCGAAATAGCCACCTATATAAAGGCTAACTCTAACTTGTCCAACTTCTAACGTAAAATGAATAAATGAAATTTATATGCATATTTCACATATTAAACGAACTAAATTTCCTCTATTCCCAGGACATCAGGAAAGTGTGGACGTGACCAGCTCTGTGAGGACGGGATTTGGAGTGCATTCGACGTCCACTTAAATCTACAGCGTGTACTTTTTTATTTAAATAAATCTTGAAGCGTTTTCTACGTACGTGGTATATTAAATGTTCGTGTGTGATAGCTTTCCTATATTAGTATAGTCATATAAAATTTTTTTTAGCCTCGCATCGTATCCCATACATAACAGGATATGCAGAGGGAACCTGGGAACCTAATGCTTTGACACTCTCCTCCCAGTAAAACAATTCAGTTCTCCATTTTCCACCGAATTCTGGAGACATTGGGTGGTGAGTGGCGGAACACAACGCCGCGCTTTGCCTCCTTACCAGAAAATTGAATTAAAGTAGCAAAAAAAGTCCTACTTAAGGTATATAATAGACAAGAAAGGAAAGAATTTCTTAAAATTAAAATAACCTCAACAAGCAAAAGAACCCCCACCTAATACTAAACCCCCACTATTTCCCACGAGACCTACTCGTACATTTATATAACAACGTCAATGACCCACATGCACGAGTATTTATACCTTACAAATTGACACAACCCTTTAAACAAACATTCTGGGTGACATGGGACCCTATTCCTTTGTTCGTCGTACATTTCCTGTGTACTTTAGTATAAAATTTTACAACGTTTACACAACCAGCGATGTATGTGACCGTAATGCCTTTATATCGACTGGGGGATTTTTTTTGTTTTATCTCCGCCAATTATTTTCTCTCAATAATGTGAGTCTTTTGTTGATTAAATCTTTTGTGAAATTTTATTTGAAGATACATATAAAATATATATTTTAAATTAATATAATAGTTAAAGGATAATATGGGCACACAGGGTAGGCAAAACAACCCTAGTGTTAAGACACTCTGTTCCCTATTTTCCGTTGTATTCTGGAGGCATTGCGTGTTGAGCCGAGGAACTCAGCGCCTCGCTTTGCCTCGATACCAAAGCGAATGAAAATATAAATTTAAATAAATATTTCCATGTTATGATCCATGGTCAACTTCCTGCTGACGCCTTTTCCTACC